>JARACY010001126.1:0-65719 GCA_029255725.1 Scrobipalpa atriplicella | reverse complement strand
ATATCAGACTTTGCTTAAGGCATGTATGGCTAAGAAGGTTCCAAATGTAGTCAGCTATCACCCCTTTCAGGCTTTGGACCTAGCTTCCAAATACCCTGTATAATGTGCAGTATTAAAACATTTACTTATTGGATTTTGATGTTTGTAAATAAACTGGAAATATTTGTTTGAAAATATACCTTATCTTATCAGTTACTGAACATTCAGGAGGTATGATTGGTTTCCGCTTCATATTATTATATGTATTATGTTATTTAGACCAACAATTATAAATGTTAAGGCATTATTTAGATAATAAATATTAAGGTTATTCATGCTTTTCTATCCTCGTACAATTATCTATATCTAATAACTACAAGAGCATTTATTGCTTTTTATATTTTTTTAGCCATTACACTACACAGTCTGTAAATAATTTAAACAGTAAGTACTTCTGTTATATAAATAAATGTGATGCTGTTATCAACATTTCATATTAACATACCTGTGTGTCCTAACCGTTGATAAAACTGAGATAAATAAGTCAATACTGATAGTCGGTCAGGGACCTCATTCTCCAAACTGCCCAGAAGGACAGGAATACATTAATGATCAATGCCGAGAAGTTTGGAATAAACGAAGCATGGACCTTATGAACACAGTGGTCGTCCCTCCCAACTGTCCAGAAGGACAGGAATACATTAATGGTCAGTGCCGAGATGTTTGGATCAAACGAAGTGGGGATCTTATGAACACAGGGGTTGTTCCTCCGAACCGCCAAAATGTGGAGTTTACACGAAATGGATTTAATACAAATAGCATGTAAGTGTTATATTTTTATTATATTTTTCCATTAGTTAAGTACCTATCTGTAGTTTTATTTTCTAAAACCTTGTCTAGGTCCATCAAGCAAGGTCCATTCTTATTGTATGCTCTAGTTTGGTACACTGTTTAAATCTAATAATTTTTCCCACCACTCTACTTTCAGGTATCCGGTGTCGGAATTGTCCTTGTCACAAAGGATCACGAGGTCAGCCGATGAAGCGGAGGGCGAAATTCACAATAGAAATATCATAAGTGTGCCTAATCATTGTCCAAACGGGTATAAGCCAGATGCTTTGGGCATTTGTCGCCCAATCTTTGGTTAATGCAATAAATTAATAATTACGATGATAAGAGACAAATTAGCATTGTGCTTAACCGCTTCGCGTGAATTGATATCATCAGCTTATCTTATATTTGGTACCTACTTATATCTGTTGATAAAAATACGTATTATATACCTAATATTATTATAACTAAATGGTTATTTTACGGCTCCTACGTCTGGACTAGTAATGTTATATTAATGATTTTAATCGATTATATTAAATTTACATTCTTCTTATATTTTTTTTTTATTTGTCCATAATCTTTGTTCGCTAATCGTATACAATGTGTAACAGAAAGGGTATATGCATCGAGAAATGTGTGAATCTACCCATGAAACTGAACAACTTTCCCTAAGGAACATTGGTCGAAAAACGAAAAATTAATTTTGACCTTCCATACAAAATACATCAGCTGATAGCGCATTTAGTATGGGAAGTCAAACTTTTTTTTTCGTATTTCGACTTATGTTCCTTAGGGAAAGTTGTTCAGTTTCATGGGTAGATTCACACATTTCACGATGCATATACCCTTTATGTTATACGTTGTATATCATTTTGGAGAAAGTGAAGTGCACAACACACGGTACAATTTATTTTTCTGTCGTGTGGGTTTCGAGTCGATCGACCTGATGAACCCTGATGTCAGAGTTTTTAAACCGCCTGTAGGATATCATATTGATAAATCCTAAACATAGGTTTGAAGGCCCCAGTTTTATTTTTGCACCAGGGCCCTTGGACACCTTGCTTACTACTGCTGCATGCCGCATGCCGTGCGTGGCCCGTGGCGCGCATGTTAGCCAAGGAAGGATGTTAGGTTTGCTGAAGACATTCTATGACAAAAAAATTGGCGCTCTTCATAAAAATCGTAAAACTTTACGCCTATAAATACTTTATTCTAAAGAAATAGTTTTAAAAACAGTCCCGCCTTATGAAATGGGCTGTAGGCTGTGTAGTAGAAATTACAGTGCCTATGGGAGCTGATACATAAACGAAACAAAATGTCAAACGCAAATGCCAAAGTTGCCACCCGTTGCCACCTAACCAAATCCATCGTTTACAATTTATTGAAAAACCGCCGATTTTTAAAGTAATTTGTATTCAATAGTGGTAAACAGTACAATAAATTTGTTCCTCAAACACATTCAAACTATGACGCGCTTCAAAATTCCAAGCAAAATTGCATTTCATGACTCACTCGAATGACGACTACTTTTACTTCGCTGTGTAATAGTTTGTGAAGTTGAAAATGTCTGAAAGGAAGGGTACCCGTGCGCTGGAGTTGTGGTGCAAGCGGCTGGTGAAGGATTGTCCAGATGTGCACATTGAGAACATGACCACATCATGGAGAAATGGCATGGCGTTCTGCGCTTTGGTGCACCACTTTAGACCTGATTTAATGTAAGTACCTTTAATTACGAATAGAATATTTAAATTAATTGATTTCTGAGCCACAAAATTACCTACTGAATTCAATTTTCCAGTGATATGTCCAAACTGAAATCTGAAAATATTTATGAGAACAACCAGTTAGCATTCAGTATTGCTGAGAAACATTTAGGTATTCCCGCCCTCCTGGACCCTGAAGACATGGTGGAGAATGAGGTCCCTGACCGACTATCAGTATTGACTTATTTATCTCAGTTTTATCAACGGTTAGGACACACAGGTATGTTAATATGAAATGTTGATAACAGCATCACATTTATTTATATAACAGAAGTACTTACTGTTTAAATTATTTACAGACTGTGTAGTGTAATGGCTAAAAAAATATAAAAAGCAATAAATGCTCTTGTAGTTATTAGATATAGATAATTGTACGAGGATAGAAAAGCATGAATAACCTTAATATTTATTATCTAAATAATGCCTTAACATTTATAATTGTTGGTCTAAATAACATAATACATATAATAATATGAAGCGGAAACCAATCATACCTCCTGAATGTTCAGTAACTGATAAGATAAGGTATATTTTCAAACAAATATTTCCAGTTTATTTACAAACATCAAAATCCAATAAGTAAATGTTTTAATACTGCACATTATACAGGGTATTTGGAAGCTAGGTCCAAAGCCTGAAAGGGGTGATAGCTGACTACATTTGGAACCTTCTTAGCCATACATGCCTTAAGCAAAGTCTGATATTTATATTTATTATTATTGCTATTTTAGGATTATTCCCCAAAAAACCCAATTTCAGGTACTTAAATGCCAACTGTGTCCAAATTAAAGTAGTTTATTTATTTATTTTTTATTTTCAGGTATGTTAGATGCATACATAGGGTAGATGGAGCATCAACATCCATATAAAAGTTTGTTTTATTGACACATTCTGATGTTTATAATTTTTTACAGTGAACATAAAATCTTCAGAAAGTGATACAAAGATGCCACCATCATCATCACCAACCCAGTCTACTGTAAGTCATTTATTAATTAAATGCTGTTTATCCTACTTGTTAACTGTAAAATCTGTATAACTATTATCTTATCACATTAACTTATTAGAAAATTAATTATTACAACACCATAAGAATATGGTGCTGCTGATGATAATCTCATTAAAAAAAAATACAGTTAAAAAGTGGGATATTATCTAAAACTTCATGTCTAATGTTTGCAACACTTTCACTGTTGTTCAATCTGGCATGTTCAGTTCATCATGTTCACATTCAAATGCTGTAACAGAGTGTGGTAATGCAATAATTAAGTGATTATCCATGTAACAAACTGATGTGCCACCAATTATCCATTTTGGCACTAGGCAGTTTGTACATTTTGACACTAGGACTATGTTTCCCATTAACTTTTTGTCTTTGTAACATTTATTTTATTACCCGGCGGGATCTTATGAGATGAATTTTATGTTTAAGTATATTTTTACAAAATAATTTGTAATGTTTAAGTATTTTATACAGTATGTCAAGAAGACTATTATTTTTATGTTAAAGCCTTTACTGCATTACCATAATTAAAGACAGCACCTGCAATTTCTCTTATGCAACCATAAAAATCTTCTTGCATCTAAAACTATGCTTTTTACCACTTATAGGCACCAATCAATTTTGGAAAAACAGGCCTAGACAAATGTGCTGCATGCGGCCAGCCAGTTTACCTTGCGCAAAGACTCATGGTTTTGCACAAATTGTACCACAGGCGATGTTTCCGGTGTTCTAAGTGCTCCGGGCACTTGAACCCAAAGAATTTCGAAGTAATTGATGGATCTGAATTCTATTGTGATAGTTGTAAAAATGAAAAATCTTTATCAAAAATTCTTAATAATAATGATCAAATGGGCATGCTGGCATTCAGTGATGATCTCCCTGATAAGCCAGATGAACCTATTGAGGAACCTATCAGTCCCCAACAAAGGGCAAGACCCACATCAATATTAGGTAAGTACACCTGAACCTGTCATTTAAATCTTCTTTCCTTGCTGAAAATTTCTCTTTGGACTTTAATCTGGCTTCATGTTTGTGTTTTCAAAATAAATATGAAATACCACAACCTTCTGTTTGAACCTGAGAGCACATTTTCACACAAAGTGCTACTATTTGCGCTTGCTTCTATTTTTATTTTTATATGTTTTGTTAACTGAATTGTTCTTTTACAGAAAAAATAAGCATGTTTGAAAATAAAGTAGAAAAAGACAATAGTATTGATAATAAATTAGCAAGTCTATCTTTAAAAGATACTTCAAATAGTAAGCATAATGAATTAAGTACATGTAGTGTAAGTAGCACTAGTAACACACAAAGTGGGAGAACTGAATGTGAAACTGATTCAAAATTTGTAATTGACAAAGATGATTTAAATATAAATAGTGGAAAAAATAAAGAAAAGGATACTCCAGAAAAAGTTTATAAAACCAATGCAAACAAATTAAATTTTTTACAAACTCAACTGTCAGGAGACATTAAAGATCTTGATTGTGATTTGGATGATAAAGACCTGGTGGTCGAGCCTAGAGATAAATCAAAAGACTGTTGCGGTGATAATGACGAAAATTGTTATGATGCAGATAAGAGTGCTAATGATATTTCTAACAGTGTACTTAAGGAAGAGAGTAATGTAACTGATGATATTAGATTAGCTAAAAGCCATAGCATTTCTGATGATGATAAAAGTTCTCCTTTAAAAGAGGAACCTGATAATGATCTAGCTGCTAGTATACAAGTACCTCCTCGAAGAAAGAAACTACTTAATACTCCAGAAAAAGGATCTCAAACTGAAGATAAACTCGTAAAAAATGACTCGAAGAAGAAAACAGAGGATTACCCTGATGATTTGAACCCTTTTTCCGATGATGAAGATGAGGTAAGTGTAATAAGAAACTCATTCTGAATAAGAGCAATAATTATCTCGTTTTATACATTATTATACCTATTTTTAGGAGGACCAGGTCCAATCTGCGCCGTCTAGAAAAGAAAGCACAAATCCATTTGGGAGTAGCGACGAGGAAGATGACGACGTTCCACCGATCAAGCCTCCACCTGCAGTACCAAGCAGCGTGCGACCTGGCAGCCCTGTGTGAGTAATTAAAAGCTAAAAAAACTGATTTAAAACAAAAGTTTAATAAAATTTCCAAGTGATCATGATCATACTAAAAATCCTCTTTTCAGCAAACGACTTATCCACGCCAATCCGTTCTGGTCTGACGATGAAGAACCATCAACTGATGAAGACACAAACGCGAGGTTAGACAACAGTTATTTTCCTTTCAGGGTTTAAAGCTGAAAATGGACATGCAGGTTATGCTGCTATAGGTAACTGAAGTTTTTCAGGGCGTAAATTTTTCAATTTTCCAGCAGTTCAAAGGCATACAACTCGTCGATGGCTACAAGTACTCCGAACATACAATCCAGTACGCCACGTCACAAAAAGCGGCGGGCCCCACCTCCACCACCAGCCATTAGAGTCACGAACATGGCTCCTGCAACGTCCATGGACGACGTCGCGAGTATATCATCTCTCAGCTCCTATAACTCCACTATATATTCTGATCAGGTATTATTAGCATACATATTAGTTATTCTTCATCTTTTCGAATCGAGGCAAACTCAATTTAGATTTTTGTGGACCAAAACGCCGCTACTCTGACGGCATTGGCTGTGGCGTTATAAAGATCCTCCACTGTACAACTGTCGGGACATGCAGGGCAGTTCAACAGTGAGATTGATGTCTAAGATTTTAGATGTCGAGGACAACCAAGTTTGCACTTGATTGAAGATGTAAGTAATACTTTTGTGTTACAGAAGCATTTTGATAAGCTTACTCCGCGGACTAAAAAGAGACTGGCACCGACTCCACCAGACAGCTTATCTACTGTATCAGATGTCACTGGATCTATGGAAAAAGGCATCAATGAAAGACGTAACAGTACTCCTGATGGTAAGAATGTTGTTCATATTCGCTTGCGATATTTCTTATACACAATCTATAGATCTGACAAAGTATTGATTCATTGATAAATTGATATGGAATTCAAACAATTTGTGTGAATGACTTCTATCAGTTCTTCCCCTATAAGTTGATAAGAAGTTGCACCACTTGATTTCACTTATGAAATGTATGATGTTAGTTTCATAGTAAAGTATGTAGTCCATCTTTTTTACCTGTTTGATTGCACATCATGCAAAAACTATTAGCAAATATTTATGAAACTTTTTGAAAAAATCCTGTTTGTCCTGCAGCTGCACGGTATGGCGGGCTAAAAGTCTATGCTGCAAATTAATCATTCTAAGCATTATTCAAGTCCACTTGTCATAACGAGATATATTTATTTCGTATGATTTGCTTTTAAAATTGAATAAGTACCAACCTTATATACGGATATGCAGCAAAACGGAACTAAAGTTATTATACCTAATAGGAAAGATACGCACGAACTGTTCCACTAATGCTGCGTGTACAAACGGATTTCTTGGTCATATTCATTGTACCTATATCCGATACACCTACATGATTGAATGCAAACTTCATAAAAGAAAATGGATAAAACAAAAACTAAATTTTCTAGATATTAAATATAGTAATTATTTAGATATGTTCGATTTACTTATTACGGAGATAGTCCGCTAACTGAAAATACAGATGTCGAAAATTAACAAATTTTACAAAGAAATTCTTCTGGGAAATTAAAATGCATTATCAGATAAAAACCGCTTTCAGTTTAGTTTGGCCGCTGTCTCTGAAGTAACCTGTAGGTATTTAATATACGCAAACAAGTGACCTCAAATCCAAAGCTAGGTTGTATTGTCAATTAACAATGTCGTCGTAGGTAGGGCAGGGTAACCTTGGGAAATCAATACCAACTGCTTCTATTTTGGAATTAATAATAGAAGCCGACAGACAGTATGGTAGCGTAAGCGTAAAGAATCGAGAACCAATCAAGTTTTTAAGTTTATCCATTACTCATATATCCTCTTTATAATATTGGTACAGATGACCCATCAGAAAACTATTATACCGGGTATGTGTGACAGCGTACCAGATAGAGGTTGCTCAGTCAACGAAACTAAATACCTAGAACAATTTTCAACAGGAAATTCTATCAGGAAGTAAAAAAAGATTGGCCTTTCCCATACAAATTGTCTGACCGAGGTAATTTAGTATGGGAAAGCCAGAAAAAAATTGATTTCCTGAGAGAATTTGAACCCCGCCCCTATCAGATTCTGATTCGCTGTCCTTTACACCCGTATACGAAAACTAACTAAACAAATGTACAGGTGGATCCCGTCAAGCGAAGCGGCCGGCCCCGGGCTTGCCGCTGCCGGAGCGCCGGGAGGTGAAGATGGCGATCTCCCCAGCCGAGCTGCAGGTGCAGCTGGAACTGCTGGAGACGCAGCAGCTGGGCCTGGAGCGCCAGGGCGTCCTCATTGAGCAGATGATCCGCGACAAGTGTGAGGGTAATCACACCACTGCACCTACTTACATTGCTTTACACCGTCACTGTTTATATTCTCACGATTGCGCTCTCTACATGCGTCTTATGTGAAACTGCTCAATAGAAAAAAATTGAACAACTTTGCACGTTTGTTGCACATGGAACTGATCCATCGATACTAATGATATCAGTGTCAGCTGATCAAGTCATTTTGTAATGAAAAACCAAATGTATTTTTATATAGCGCCTTAAAAAATGAAATTGCACCTTGTATATGTTAGGTATACTTAGATACAGATGAATCGACTCAGCATAAGGAAGGATAGGCAGCAAGATAGATAGATTAACAATCTGCGAAGTGCGAATGAGTAATGTTTTCATATAGCTAATCATCTATTTATTTGTCTGAAACTATGTCTAGCAAGTATCTATTGCTGATTCACTTTCATTCACTGATAGTGATAGGTATATGTGCCATTTATATGATAACAGCATGATGTGAATTGTATGTATTAACTTGTATTATATAGGTACAAATCACCCATCAATCAATATTTTTAAGAAAACTTTTGCAGTATATTTTTTAAAAGGCCCTTGATTTTTAGCGTTCCATACCCAAAAGATAAAAACTATACTGAGACTCCCTCCGCTGTCCGTCCGTCTGTCACCAGGCTGTATCTCATGAACCGTGACAGCTAGACAGTTGAAATTTTCGCAGATGATGTATTTCTGTTGCCGCTATAATGACAAATACTAAAAACAATAAAATAATGATTTTGAGGGGGCTCCAATACAGCATTTGCCCTTTTTGTATAGTATAGACAATGATACGGAACCCTTCGTGCGCGACTTTGCCTCGCACTCGGCCAATTTTTAAATCAATCTTGATGAAGATAGCACTTTACATATAGGCAACAGCACATAAACAGTTTGTCCTTGAGTGCGCCTTTATTACGTAACAATAGACGTTACATTCCTAGTATTCCTACCTATAGGTAGTTCTCACTGACGCACCAATTGACCATACATCATCTAAGATCCCGTTACGTGAACAGGCAGATTGATTTGTTTACAGGCGACCAGCCGGCCGACGTGCCCCAAGAGGAAGTGGAAGATTTAGTCATCCAACTGTGCGAGCTGGTCAATGAGAAAAATGACCTCTTCAGGAAACAGACTGAATTGATGTACATGTAAGTGCGTGTTGCGTGTGAGAATGAGACCGTTTGATACCGTGATTTATTGATTTGAATTTGAAAACTAGAAATTTTCAAATAGTCAGTCAAGTAAAGGCTGATCAAAGAAATTATTGTAGGTAGTTCAACTTGTCGGACTTCAGAAATTAATTACATCTCTCCCTAAAGTTTATTTTTTCTTCTTTCCTTATGGTTGTCGAGTCCAAAAACGACTCAAATCTCAATCGAGCCTCCAGATTAAATTTCAAAGGTTCAGGTTACTAGACGACAGATCAAGCTGTGTAACATATTGTGTAGATCATTAGATATATTTTCATTTTTATCCTGTCTACAAATTCGTTTTTGTTTTAATCAGCCGCCGTCAGCAACGGCTCGAGCAAGAACAGGCGGATATCGAGCATGAGATCCGCGTGATACAGTCGCGCCCGGCCGTCAACAGATGCGACGCAGATAAGGTACAGCACAAACATTAAACCACGCTATGTATCCACTCAAAGAATTGCCCAATTTAGGTGCCAGTAAACTGGGGCAGGAAAGTTATCGAGTGGCAGTCACGGAACTGTAGTCTCAGGGTAGGAAGTTGGTGGATGCGGAAGGCGCTGCTCCGATCAACTTTGGGGGAGGCCTATCTCCTGCAGTACCTATCAGCTGAGACAACTTCGACGAAGGTTTATCTATCTATTACACGATCGGTAGGCAGAGGATATTCTAGTATAGTAGGATTTAACCAATCTAGAAATTGACTGCTAGATTGTTGATTGCTATCTGTCACTTATCCTTATCGTCAATACGGATATGAATTCCGTATTAACAGGTTATCTGTCGCAACATAATTCGCAGAGAAGGGCAAAAGCTACTAAAGGGTCAGCAAGAAACAGCTTCCCGCAACGGAACCTGTCTCCTAGATTTATCCCTTATTCTACTTTAAGGACACCCTTCTGATGAGAAAGCGGATCTTCAAGTTTCTGATAATTTTGAACTTATGCCCAGGCCCGCGAGGAGCAGCTGGTGTCCCGGCTGGTGGAGATAGTGCGCCTGCGCGACGAGCTGGTGCAGCAGCTGGACGCGGAGCGGCGCCGCGAGCGCCAGGAGGACCTCGCCATCGCCGCCTCCATCGCCAACAAGAGAGGTAACCACGTGGTGGACAACCGCTGCCAAGGACATGGAGCGGGCACAACTGGACACACAGAAAACCCAGGACAGAGTATCCTGGCGCCTGAGCACGAAGACAGCCGACACCAAATAACGGGATAAGGCGAGAAAGAAGAAGTGTTAGGCCTGATCCATAACATTGCGAAATTTCAGATCGCTCTTAGCGCCAACAGAAACAATAATACATACACAAATCCAATAGAAAAGCGTTGGGTGCCTCTGAGGGTTCTCGCACGATTCAACATTTTACTTATTATTTTTATATGTTTTCAGCTCAGAGAAACAGCGAGTCAAACAGCTCGTCAATGAAGTCAGGTGAATCGACCATGGCGACGACACCCAAGAAGAACAAAGTAAAAGACAAAGTCAAAAAACAGTTGAAGAAAGCTAAACACACACTGCACATTCACAAGAAAAAAGATGATGGCATTAAAAAAGACGAAAAATCAGAAAAAGAAAAATCGAAATGAATGATCACTAAGATTGCGCTTGCGCGAAACACAATCTGTTTTATTTTTGCTTTGTAGATTATCCTAAATACAAGGTACTGAAAGTACTTAAGAAAGACTGAAACATTCCACTAATAAATCAATTATAAATTACGTGATATTGTTATGTATGAGAGATGTTCTTTTGTATAAGTGTGTCATAGGAAATACCAAGTATAGGTGTAGAGGCCATCTGTTTCGTGCTGCTGATGTTTATAAAATGTATTTAAAATTGGAGATATGTGCCAGAATTTAAATCGTAAATAAAACAATATTGTAGTGCCATTTTATCTGCAGCTGATTAGAAGTGTGAAATGCAGTCTCAACTTTCAAATTTTAAAATATCGCCGTATTCAACTAGTTATGATGTCAATGTTAATTAACTATTAATCTACAACTTAAAATAATATATTGATTAATCAAGGATCAATATAATATTATTACTGAATCAAACAAATAATTTGATCACGAAATCAATATGTAACTATTTTGTGTCTAACATAACATGAAATAGTTACTTTCCTTGCACTAACGTAAAAGTAGTAATAATGTTTACTAATTTCACACAAGCTTTTTCTCACGGCTTCACAAGTCTAACTAACATTATTGATAATAATATTTAGTAATAATTATATGAATAAAATACATTTTTTTTTAAATCAATCTTATATTTTCTAGGATTTAGAACAACTTATGTATAAAATATGTTGAAGTCTATTGAAATGTATCAAATTATTTGGTAACATTAATTTGATGTAAAATTTTCATGCTACTGCATTTAAAATCATCTATAATAGTCAATGTGACTATAAATTACAAATGCAAAGTAAAATTAACTTTTGTTTTTAATGGAAGTAACTTTCAATTTTTCATTTGTTTAAACATTCGAAAATAATAATAGACATTACATTACATGTTGAGATTTGATTCTAGCCTCTTATAAAAAATAATTGTTTAATTTCACTTTGCATACAGTGACCAGTCTATATTATTCTAACATTTATTTTTTAATTAAGTATATAAATTTAAAATTACCTATTTGATATTCTATCCAAAGTTGATTATTTGGCAGAACAGAAATACTCGTCTTCCGAATTATTTTAACAATTTTATGCAAGTATATTTACTTATGTTATTTACTTTTGTTGCTTTATAATAGTATTAATTTTGTTAACTAATGTAAATTAACACAGGGTTTACAAAAGACTCATGATTGTGAATATTGCTTATTATAACAATGCTTTTTTTTTATTACAGCAAATTCATATCAGATTATGTTAGTGATAAGTGCACATTACACAAAAAGCACAAATCATATCTTATAATAATATCTGAATAAAAATTGATAATTCGTCATTATTTTGTTTTATTTCATTCTCTTGTCTGTAAATTCACATAAATATTATGCAGGTACCACTAATTATTATGATAATTTGTACCACAAAAGGGCACCACCTTGATCAAACATTCCTTAAAACAATATAAAAAATATTGTCAATATATCAATAATTGTCTATTTCAATACGTAAATTTGATTTTTTAGCTTGCCCTAATCTTTCTCTTAAATCATCAGGTCTTGTATCTTTCTTTGATTTGAGGATTTGTCGTAGATCATTTTGACTTTTTTCTTTGCTGGATACTTTAGCTGATGTATCCAATCTAGACCAAACACTAGTAGTAGGCTTAGCTGAGCTTTTTACTTTCTGCACCCTACTTGACACATAATGATCAGAGTCATCTGAAGAATCTTCATCAGATAGAGGCTGTTCTCTAGGTGTGGCAGTTTGGACTTTTACACCTAATCTAGACAAAATACTCCCCGCTTTATTTGTGCTTGTTTTGTTGTGGAATTTAAACTTATCAGACAACTTTGTTGATTCTCTTGGCCTGTAATCATTCTTAGTGTTTACAACTTCAATAGATAAAGGTGCAAATGTATCCTTTTCCTTTTCTGGACTTGACTCATCTTCACTTGATGATCTTCTTGCAGACTTTTTCTTTTGTTTGGATTCCTCATCATCAGCGTGCATTCTCATTCTAGGAGTCTTAGATTTTTTTTGCCATTCCGAATCTGAACTGCTGTCTTCACTCTCTTCCACCTTGAATCGCCGTTTGCCCAAACGACTAGCCAATTTTTTGTTCCTGATTTGTATCTTTTCAACAGGTTCTTCTACATCATCTTCATAATCATGTTTGGGCAATCTGCGTTGAAACACTTCTTGGTGGTCATAAACTCCCCAGGACTTGCATAAATCACCCCAAGGATTCTTACTTACAGGGTCCATACTTTCATCATAATACTCATCAGGAAGTTTCTTTTCCTTTTCCTTGGTCTTACTTCTAGATGAAACTTTTTTATCTGCATTTGTAGAAAACCTCATAAGAATCAGATCTTTTTTTGGATGGGGCATTCCTTCTCTCCAATGATGGTGTGATTTCTCTTTCAACATTTCATTTATTTGTTCATTTTTTATTTCACGAGAATGTACCAATAAAGCTAAAGCTGCAGCGATGTGATCCTGGCATACAATATTACCTGAAAAAGGAATTGATTACAAATATAAACGAATAAGTGAGCAGGAAATTTATTTACTTATTTAAAACAAAAAGGATAACAGAACTTACATGACACATCATCAATTTTTTCCAATGAAACAGGTTTATAGTCCTCTAGGTACTCAAATATTTCCCGTGTGGTTAAACCATCAATGCCATTCAGATGCAGTGTATCAAAACGAAAATGCCTTTCGTTACCACTTTCGATTCCAGACTTTACATAAAGCTCATCAATTTGCTTTTGAGTGACCACTCTACTGCCAGACAAATCAAGACCAAAGCGCTTTGCACGTTCCTCTAACTTTACTGCATCAATTTTCTCTAATTGTTTAGCGATAATTCCATTCTTTTCGGCTTTGTATAACTGTGAAATAGAAGCAAATTTGTAAGAATTATAGGTATGTAAAAAAACAATACGAAATCAACAAGTCCAATGTCTACTAACCACTGTGTGATCTTCAAGGTGCTTTACTGCGGATGGTTCTGGTTTGACATCATCATCAACAATCATAGCGTTGTCATCGCTCATTTCACCTTCCTCTCTTTCCATTTTTGGGGGAGTTTTACCGTAAATAAATAAAAATCACACGCAAACGCAAAGCAAAAGCAAACGCACGTAATGATTTTTTTTTCGAATATTTTATGGCTTGGATGCAAGTCCTTTAACTTTTTTTTTTTGCATATTTTATGGCTTGGATGCAAGTCCTTTAAGTTTTTTTTTTAAATATTTTATAGTTTGGATGCAAGCCAAGTCTTAATTTTGATTGAACCAATGAACAAACCGAAATACTGTAATCCACATCACGCCAGTTTGCAAACTTTTCCAGCTAAACTGCCATTATTTGTTTTAAACGTTTTAAAGAATGGTTTTTAATAGTTTTCTCTGTACCGTGACTTTGGCAGAATCATCATATAAAAATGATGGAAGCCATAATATAAAAAAAAAAAAGTCAACAGCGAGTCAAGTCAACATTTTGGAATGATCTGATTCTGTAGGTAGTGCGTTCACGGGCGCACCTAGGGGAAACCGTTAGAGCGACTTTTAATCTGACAGCTCGCGTAAACCCCCGTTCATGCACGCACTTGCACCTGTCAGGATGAAATTTCCCCTGACAGGCGCTTCAAAACGGGGCTTTATCAACTGTCAAAGTGAAAAGTTCCCCTAACCTTGCGCTAACCGTGCGCCCGTGAACGTACCCCTGATACGGTTTAGTATACTTATTTTACGGCATTTTACGGAATAAAAGTTTGCTTGTTCTCGTTTTGTTCTCAGTTAGTGATTATTATATCCCCAGGGAGGTATTTCCATACGTTGCATAGAACACGCACAACCATGACTTCTATGATCGAGATGAGTTTGGAAGACATCATCCAGAAGAAGAAAAGAGAAAATCCAAGGTAAAAACATCATATTTTAATGTAATAAGCTGTGAAAATGGTAATTGGAAACCTATTTTGTCGAATATACATAGTATAAAGTATTTAAAAATACATTCTACCTACATGATCATTTTGTATATTATTTATGGGTCAATGATCCTCTGAATAATCTAAATTACTACTCAAGTCCAATCTTCTATAGCAAAACCACATCTATAAGTAATGGCCAAGAAGATAAATTGTCAATAATTATAATATTATACATTGCAAATTGATGAATCAAAGAAAAGTCATAGAATAATATTTTAATATTTATATATGTTCTAATTTTTAGAGCTAAAGCTGGCAATGTCCCATCTAAGGGCAAAATTAAAAGAAACCCACCTTCAACCAAGCAAGTTCCTATCACTGATGCAAGGAACAAAATCATATCCAAGAAGAGAAATCAAATTTTAGATGCAAGGGAAAAGTTAGCAGAATTGGCTAAACAAAAAGATGCACGACTGAAATTGGAGGCTCTACGACAGAAAAGGGTAATAAAGAAAAACTACTTACATCAGTTAAGGCCTTATTCCACCTGACTAAATTGAGACGTCTTATTGAGAATCCTAAAATGAAGGCTAATTAGAAGCTTCTGATACACCTGACTAAATTTGGTTACTGATTCAGTTGCGAGCGCGCAGCCAATTTGGTCAGACATTTTTGTCGATGTTCTCATGGCATTTTCGTCTATGTTTTTATACATACAAACATACATAAAATCACACTTTTATCCCTAATAGGGTAGGCAATTTAGCTACAATAGATCTACACAGGTCGCAGTGGCTGTTGGGCTGTAGGCGCAACCCCTCATTTTCAAATCATAAATCATTTCAAATCATAATAGGGTAGGCAGAGCAAAGGTCATTCCACTACGTCTGACAAGTTTTGAGGTTTATTATTATTATATTACAGATGATTATGTATATTGTTATAGTGATGGGTTGTCAGCCCATTGATCGCCTAAATTGCAATACCCTAAAACCCTCTAATAACTTAGCTGGTTTTTACAGCATGTCCGGGAGGAGATGCAGCTGGCACATTCTATGTTTTTCTATCACTCCCAGTCCAGCATGGAAGTATTCATAAATTACCTACTTAAAATTAATTAAATTTCTAATAAAAAGCACATTTTTATCTAATTCTAATTAGTCATAATTGACGAAGACAACGTACACTCACGTATAAAGATACATACATATATAAAATCACGCCTTTCACGTATAAACAAATAAAATAAATTGCACGTCCTTTCGCAGTGGCGGCTGCTGTACGACTAATGCGTCTAAACGTTATTCCACCTTCCTAAATCGCTTCCTAATTAAGATGTTAAATGATTTAGTCAGTCAGAAGCCTCACTGCTTCCGATTTAGGATGCTAATTAGGATTCTAACTTCGTAAAGTTGACTTTCTGTAAGTGGCCATGTCTTGGCTCCGTAAGTCATTACGGGTGGGACGCACTGATAGAAAACTTTCGTTTTTAGCCTTTGAGGTATAGGCGACGAGAAGACGAAGTTTCCGATTTCCGCAGTTATTACTTACCCTACTGTTATATTATTTCTTTTCATGTTCCAAAATTGCTAGCTAAAATTATTATTTTTTTAAAATTATTTAGTTATTGTTTATATTACTACTTTTCAGGCATTAACTCAAGCACATTCACAAGGAAGGAAGTCTTTGTCTAACCCTCATGTACAAGGAAGGAACTTCTTGCAAACCCGTGGGAAAATAATAAGAAGCGCTCCTCGGAATGAGATTGGTAAGTCTTATTTGTCTGTTTTGCAAATAGGTACTTTAATTCAGTACATATCATATTTCTGTTGTGTAATGTATTTTTGAGGATATTTTAGCACTCACAAATGCTATCGTGGCCCGAGTTGAATTTATTATTTTCTTTCTTTCATATTTAATGCATTTTTGTCATTACAATTAAGTAAATTAAAGATATTTTGTTGCATATGTGCTTCATTTAAATGATGTAATTTATCATTATGTAGTATTTGGAGACCCATCAAGGCAGGTTATGTCTCAGCCGTTACCGCATGCTAGGCTTCAAGGAAGACAACAGCTCAACTCCAAAAAGTTTTTGGAGAGCAGATCAATTGCAAGCAGGGCTCTTGAAAGCAGGCCTATCGGAAACAGATCTCTTGAATCCAGGTCTCATGCAAACAGGGCCCTTGAGAGTCGGACAATTGGAAGTAGATCTATGGCTAGTAGATCTTTGGGTAAGGAAATATCTTTCTCCACTAAATGATTTTTCTTATCAGCCTAATACTGAAGCTTAAAGATGATTTATTTACATAGCGAGATAAATAAAAAGTATTTATGTTAGTTTCAGATAAAAGATTACCTAGAATGAAACCAATCATGAGGACCATTGAGAATGACCTGGAAATCATTGAGGATGATGACGATCCAATGGAGGGAGACATTATAACATCAAAGCCCACCATGTTAAACCGCAAAGCAAACTTGCAGCTGAGAATAATAGCCCATAACCATGATGCCCGCGGCGAGTCTAGACGCACTACTTCCCACAGGTATATTATATTAACTATTATATACCTTTCATACCTATGCAAGCATAGTAAAATCAAAATTATAAAAAATTAAAATGATTACGTTATTTGAATAGATTTCAAAACATCAATGTCCAAAGGAGAGAATTTCATCAACATTTAAATTTAAAACCCATTATTTTGTTTATGTCCTAAAAGGACATCTTCCCTGTCTAATTCCCTAAAAGAAATCTACCATTTATAACTAGCTTTCAGCCCAGCGGTTTCACCTGCGGCTTAATAGTTTTCCCGCGGGAATAATGTATTTTCCCATAGTATAAAGAAGCCTGTGTCTGTCTCCAGGTTACCATCTATCATTCTGCCAAATTTCAATAAAATAGTTTCAGACATTAATATGAGAAAGAGTTGCAAACAGTTTCAAAGAGTTGGCGTTTTTGGCCAAAGCCAAATAAGCCTAAATGAGGAAATGGAATGTGAATCATTTAATCACCAATCTTTAAAATTTGCTATTTCAGGCTGTCTACCCCAGAACAGGAAAGGAGCCCCCCAAGACCACCATCCATTTTGAAGAAACGGCCGATGGCGGCACTGAGATCGGAAAGAAAAACCGAAAAATCTGAAAAGCCTGTTCTAGAATATAGAATCATAGTTAGCAACTTAAGAAATACTGTCACTGGTGGAGATATTGAGGTTAGTTGGATTATACTACGTCGTCGTCGTCGTCGTCGTCGTCGTCTCAGCCGATAGACCCCCACTGCAGGACATAGGCCTCCATACGCCATACGCCTTCATTTTATTATTAATTGTTTTTATTTCCCTCTAAGTAAAAGAAGAGTAAGAGTAATGAAAAATAACGACAACATTTGCAGGAGTTGTTTGGCGACGTGGGCGGGATGGTGGAGTCTCGGTTAGTGCGTCCCGGCACGGCGGAGGTGATCTACAAGACTGTCGAAGACGCGCAGAGGGCCGTCGAGCTGTACCACAACCGGCAGCTGGACGGACAGCCCATGAACTGCCTGCTCGTCACTCCGCGCGCCCCCGCTGCTGCTGCTGCTGCACCTGCAAGGTATGTTCGAATACAAACGTCGAAGTGTGTTTGCACGTTCATTCCCATCTTAAATCTCTTAAACTTAGATCCAATATAATGAAAATTAAACTCCTTTTTTATGCCCATCACAATTTTAAAAACTAGCTAGATTATTCCCTTTTGCTAAACGCATGTATTAAAAATGGGTTTCAATGTTTTAATAAGTTGTTATTTATTATTTCTATTTCCAGAAACGGCAGCAAACCAGCACTCTACAGCACTAACTCCAATGTGGAACCAGATATTTCCACATTCCACAAGGTTTTGTTTAGTAACTTTTAAGTTAAGTAATTAGTTTGATGTTTGTTTTGTGTGTCTGAACAATTTTGGCATTGATTATTAAATTTATGAATGGATGAATAATTTTCTTCACACATATTTGTTAAATAATCAACCTTTAACTGTTTGGCAGTGATACATACTTCATTACATTTAATAAATAGAATAATCAAAACATATTGCAGATCTTCAAAGTAGTGATACCATTACCTGTAGTTCATGCTAAAATAGATTCCAACTAAATAAACAACTGTTAAGTAGTTAGTCCTTATTTGGGGCACTTTTCTGTTTTGACGATGAACTTTAAATACCTGCAAAAAAAAGTGTTATTATCTCAAACATAAAGACAACAGTCTTGAAATGTTCCGATGTTATAATATACCTAATCATAGAACATTTTCCCTCATTGACTTTTTCCTAAATGAATGACATGATTGACATGGAAGTTTGTTTACGCACATACATTAAATTTAAATTTTAAACCCTGAAAATTTTACATTGTGGGAAATCGGTTTTGGGACAGTTGTCCAAATGAGCTCCTGAGAGAAATATAGGTACATAGATGTAAGTTTTATAACCAATGCTGTTGCCTACCAACTGTATAAATACAGAATTTTTGTTTTTATTTCATATAGCATTCAGGTACCGATCTTATTGTAGAGCATTGTCATTTAATTAAAATAAAATAAATCCTTATAATCTCTCGTTTTTAATTTCCATGAAAAGTTGATGGAATGTGTGTATGGGAATCCTATCCTATAGTCACGGGAGTATATACCTTTATCGCTATAAAAAGAGAAGGGTGTTATTAAACGTAGAATCAATGAGGATATAATCACCATTTCGTAAAATGTAAATCTCAGTCTCAGCTCCTACTTTTCTTCCCGGGGTATAATGTTAGGCGGTTTTCACATTGCACCGCGCTACGCAGTGGTAAGTAACCTGTGTGGTCACGAAAACAAACAAATCGATATTATAATCGATTTGTAACTTCAAATTAAATAATATATGGCAACACAAACTGTCAACGCAAACGCATAGGCCATTTTCACACTTGACGCCCAACGCGGCGTAGCGCGGTGAGGCGGAGCTGTATCGTTCTTTGTAAGTACATCGGTTTGTATCGTGTTTGTATGGAAAAAACGCGGGGTATGGCACACTTGCACCGCGCCTACGCGCGGAGTGAAAATAATGGAACCATAGACAATACGCCGCGTTGCGCGTATAGTGTGATAATAGGGATAGTCCCGCCGCCTCATCGACCTTTAA
Source organism: Scrobipalpa atriplicella (assembly GCA_029255725.1). Classification (NCBI taxonomy): domain Eukaryota; kingdom Metazoa; phylum Arthropoda; class Insecta; order Lepidoptera; family Gelechiidae; genus Scrobipalpa; species Scrobipalpa atriplicella. The sequence continues at coordinate 45,736 of JARACY010001126.1, read as the reverse complement.
CAAAATGAAAAGTGTCTCGTGCGTGCCATTGTTCAACTTTATCAAAAACACTGTTAAGAATATATAAACTAAAGTGAAGTGTTTAATACTGCCGCACAATTTTAAAACACAGTAAGTGCGATTTGGTAGTTCGCTGCAAATCGCAATTTAAGTTTTTATTCTTATTTTTTTGGTCACGCTCTTATTTTTAACATTTAGAAAAGATAAAAGAACTTTTCTGGAAGAAAAAGTTAAGCAAACAAAGGTCTCAGTTACCAGGCCAAAACCCTCTTAAAAAAACAAAAAAAACAACAAATCAAGGCTCTAATGAACGTCGGTGGGGGCGCTGCATGTTGGGAAGACTGTCAAAATACGTACGCCAGGGGTACGTTCACGGGCGCACGGTTAGCGCATGGTTAGGGGAACTTTTCACTTTGACAGTTGATAAAGCCCCGTTTTGAAGCGCCTGTCAGGGGAAATTTCATCCTGACAGGTGCAAGTGCGTGCATGAACGGGGGTTTACGCGAGCTGTCAGATTAAAAGTCGCTCTAACGGTTTCCCCTAGGTGCATGCGTGAACGCACTCCCGGGGTACGTTCAGAGCCGCTCGATCGATCGAAATTTAACCTGGTTAAAAATTATACTGCCCGTTCAGAGGCGCCTGTCAGATGAAATTTCGACCAGGTTAATTTTTATCCTGCCCGTTCAGAGACGCACCGAAAGTGAAATTTTATCTGACAGCGGCTAAAGTGCACGTTCAGTGCGTCCCGGAAGTATGAAACTCGTACGGTATAACATTTATACTAGGTCGTCTGAACGCACTCCTGCGCCATATTGATTTTTTCTAGGAAAGACTTCCTTTTCCGCGAGTGGAGTGGACGCCGCGATTTCGCTTCGCTGTGGCTCTGTCTGTGATCAATCTGTGCATTTTTCTGCCATTTTGCGGTGTTGTCACGCTGTTTTTAAGAATTACTTGTGTGTGCAATCTGTAAATAAAAATGGGCGACCGTAAGTATTAAAATTACACTTTAACATTTTCTAAATCCCAAGACACTGGCCTAACCGAGGGTTTCGTTTTAGCATACGCCTCTGGTGATTATTCCGGTGGAGGCTACGCCGCTCAGTATTCCATGCCGCCACCACCCATTGCTTCTGGTGACAGTAATTACGGTGCTCAAGCAGGTTACGGTCAAAGTAGTTACGGTAGTCAAGGCGCTGGCCAAGAATGGAATCAACAACAGAGCACGGGTAAGGATAACCTATTTTCTTGTGTCTTGCTGTATTAGTACGTGTTATTTGTATGATTTCTCTATCATTATTATTTTTCAGGTGCAAGTTACGGCGGCGCTCAATCCGGGAACAACTATGGGCAAGGTAGCTACGGAAGTAGCTACGGCGCCGGAGCAGGTGGTGGCGGTGGCGCTAGCGCCGGTGGCTATGACCGAAACAACGGTAGCGGTGGCTACAACGCGGGCGGTGGCGACCGAACCAGCGCGTACGGCGGCAATGACCGAGGAAACAACTACGGAGACAGTGACAGAAGGGGCAGTTTTGGCGGGAGCGACCGCGGAGGCAGCGAGCGCGGGGGCTACGGCGGCGGCGACCGCGGCGGCAGCGGCTACTCGGGTGGCGGTGACCGCGGTGGCTTCGGCGGAGGTGATCGTTCAGGCTACAATAGAGATGGGGGGAATAGAGATGGAGGATACGGGTAAGATCTTTTGATAATTTTTTTAGTCATTATTAAGTAAACTTCTGAAACCTAGGTTCAATATGGAGTGTGAGTAATTTGAAGTATCATTGGGTTATAATATTTATAAGTAAAAAGGTTTTCTATCTAATATTTATTTACATTTTATGGTAAATGATCTGGTAAAGAATCTTCAGTAATTGGGTGTGTACAGAAGGAAAGTTACCTACTTAATGCAGCAATTCAATGTGTTTGAATACTTTCTATATGCCAGCGTAAATTGAAATATAATTTGGTGTGCACCATTTTACTCATGCCACCTAATTGAAATCTTCTCATATACTAGCTTTTGCTGCAACTTTGCAATTTAATGGTAATGTGACAAAATTTGTGCTATACCCTGACCACGAACTGAAAAGACCTGCCATAGAGGTACCATAGAGAAGGGCTTATAGGAAGTCCACAAGTCCTTCTCTTGTTCTTTCTCTCTTCAGGACTTTTAGTTATTGGTCATGTACAATAGAAAATCCACCTAGACACGCGCCGTTTTATGTTACAGCCCTGATTTTTCAATTTAACAGTTTAAATCTGTTTGTTGGTATATGACCTATTTATTGGGCTGGGTAAAAATGGACTTGGAATCTATGCAAAAGCTTGTTGCTACAAAATCAGATTTGATTGGTCTATTTATCTATAATGATATTCAAATAAAGTCAGCAGAGAATCAAAGATAGAGACCATTGTAGATGTCAGTAGTAGTTTACAAGGTGTTACAAAAAGGCACACTAGTGATTCATGAGTTAGTGACTTTGTGATACACATGTCTTCCTTAAAAGGAGCAAAATAAGAAATAATTGTTTTATTTTTCCCATCTTTCATAGCAGGTCAATCTCTTAATTGTCCTGTCAATTTTGGATAAAGTTGTTAATCATAGCAAAATGTAAAACATAATTTGGTACACCTTGTAGGTAAAGCTGACAACTAGTAGATAAAGAGCTTCAGCATGCTTTAGTGGCCCTCTGCTAGAACAAAATACCCAAAAATCAACTCTGATTTGTCAACTTTGCTTATACTTAGTAAAAAAATTACAAACAAAATCATGGAAGAGTTATTAATAGTAGAGTGCATATTTGACCAAAAGTGCTCTAGAATCGAAGTTTTCATGTAACCCCTACTATAGTGCTCTATATACCTACAACTGCTACCGTTGGATTGCTTATGAATTCCTGATTACAAATCATTTGTTAGTACACTGTGGTGTGGTGGAGGGGGGCAGGTGGGCAATCAAAAATGTAAAAACTTGCCTTGTGGGGTATCTAATGAAGTAATGAAAGGGCTTTTAGAGTAGATTACAAAAATATTGCACATTATAATATTTCTAACACTTTGTCAAAGAAAATATTAGGAAAACTGCGAAAATGCAGCATTTTTGAGATAATTTTTAACTGCTATAAATTAAAAACTAATCAAAGGATAAAAATTTATTGCTAATAAGTAATAACTAACAATGGTTCTTGATTATGGACAGTGATAAAGTGGTGGAGGGGGGCGAGGGGAGCAATCAAAGATGGCATACAAAAAATAAACAAAATTTTTCAATTTTCCTTAAAACATACCTTGTATCATATGAAAGGCTTATTGAGTAGATTTCAAATATAGCACACTATAACATTTCTATTATTATTTCCTTTCATATGATACTGCACAAGGTATATTTTAAGAAAGAAAAATCAATAAATTTTGTTCTTCTTTGTACACCATCTTTGATTGCTCCCCTCGTCCCCCTCCGTCACTTCATCACTGTACAAACTACTGGTCCGTAATCAAGGACGATTCTTAGTTTTTAGCAATAAATATTACAAATATCCTTTGAGTAGTTTTTAATCTATATCAGTGAAAAATTAACTCAATAATGCTGCTTTTTCGCAGTTTTCCTAATATTTTCTTCGACAAAGTATAAGAAATGTTATAATGTGCTATATATTTGTAATCTACTCTAAAAGACCTTTCATTCGATATCCCACAAGGCATCTTTTTAGTTTTTTTTTTCTTTGTACGCCATATTTGATTGCCCCCCCTACCACCCTCCACCTTTTTTTCACTGTATAACGTACTAACACATTCGGGGAGTCATAAGTAGAGATGGGTAGTGGGTAAAAACCCAAACAATCCACCCGGGTTAAAACCGGGTGATTTGGGTTATTACCCGGTTTTAACCCATTATCACCCGAATTTACGGGTGGAAACGAAAAATAAGTATTAAAGAGCTTCTTTTCGTTAAAGCTCATAGTAAACAATATTTTACAGCTTCCCAAGTATGTATTTCCTATATAGTACGGCGGTTAAGGATCAAAATCAGGACAAAGCTTGCACTTTCGCGTGATGGGTTGAATTGGTCTCAGACTAGTTGTACACATCCTAAGCTAAGGTATCTTTTGAGATATGTTGCCCTGGTGGGTACTCTCTATGGGTCTGCAGGCAGGGTCGGTTAGGTTACTATAGGAGCAATTACAGTATTTCAATGATATAGGAGTAGTGCTCGAACAAATTTTGGAGCACACCCTGGTAAAATTCACATCGTGGTGAAAAAAATCCAAAATGGCGGAAAACAAGATGGCCGCCATACAAAATAAAAAGTCGAATATCTCCTAAACGATGAGAGATAGATGGAGAGTGCTCGAATAAATGTTATAGGGAATGATAGTGGGTAACTTTTGGTGATCACGAAAATCCAAGATGGCGGATCCAAAATGGCGCCTGATATAAAAAATGCTCCGATCAGGCTGAAATTTGGCTGGTGAGATATCATTGAAGTACTAATTCGATATTGATAGTTCGTTTTTCAAATTCACCGTTTTCCAATTGCATTAGAACTTCAATAACCTCTCACCAGCCAAATTTCAGCCTGATCGGAGCATTTTTTTATCAGGCGCCATTTTGGATCCGCCATCTTGGATTTTCGTGATCACCGGAGGTTACCTACTATCATTCCCTATAACATTTATTCGAGCACTCTCCATCTATCTCTCATCGTTTAGCTTTAGGAGATACTCGACTTTTTATTTTGTATGGCGGCCATCTTGTTTTCCGCCATTTTGGACTTTTTTCACCGCGATGTGAATTTGACCAGGGTGTGCTCCAAACTTTGTTCGAGCACCACTCCTACATAATTGAAATACTGTAATTGCTCCTATATAGTAACCTAACCGACCCTGCCTGCAGACCCATAGAGTGTACCCACCAGGGCAACATATCTCAAAAGTTACCTTAGGATGTGTACAGCCAGTCTGAGACCCATTCATCCCATCACGCCAGTTTGCAAACTTTTCCGGCTAACCGCCGTACTAATAGGTATTATGAACTTCTATGGCAATAGCGTCACCTATGTTTTACTTGTTATCTGTTGTGTTGTGCATTGCAGTATTTGAATTGTAATTTAATTTGTAAATTGTAATAACGAATATAGTGCCTATAGATATCAGTATCATCTACTTGAATTCAAATCTTACAAAATGTTTAGGGCATGGTAAAATACTAATTCCCCGAAGGTTTGGGAAAGATAAAATAAAAGGCAAAAATAAAATCAACGTTTCGCAAATTGTAATAATTAAATAATTTACATGTCTCATAGATAACAAAATAATGCCTTGTTTTAGTATCCATTTAGTTTCCATTATCGAAACTCGGAAAATTGTACAAAATCAACGGAACTTTTAAAATCAAAATTCGGAAAATTAACTAATACACCTACTTTAGTAACTAGGTAATACAAAATACCTACCTATGCAATCACGTAATTGAATCACTAGCACTCACTAATGATAATTTTAGCAAAAACTAAATTATTAACAAGATTTAGTTTTCACCCGGTCAGTGGGTGGTTTGGGTGGATTGAAACGGGTGATAATTGGGTTTTAACCCACGCTTGGGTTTTAACCCGGGTGGTTACCCATCTCTAGTCATAAGGCATCCAACTGTACCCGTTGTAGGTATAAGGTAGGGGATACATGATCACATTTTGATCGAAGTACTACAACATACCTAACTATATTATGGTCATAGTCAATTTCCTTATGTTTAGATTTAGACATTTCAAAGAATTTTGTGGACAGTAAACAATAATATGATAAAAATGTTTTAATAGGTAAATGAAAAAAAAAATTACCACATGGATTTCGTTAATGTTAGCACAATTTGAGCTTTAGTTAAAAATTAATAACCTATAATAAATCACAATCTCAAAATCAATACAACATATTTCATTTCATGATTTGATACTCCCTGGTCTTGTCTGGGTAAATAGTTTCTGTAGGTCCTGATAGATTCATGATGATTTAAAAAATCTATCATCTGTATAAATGTCCACAAACTTCCCACGAAATGACACAAGGTATCTGACTATTGTTTATCAGGAATTTTGTCTTGAAGAAGTAGACGGTTGGTAACCTACTACACTAAGAATTTGATACTGCTGACTGGTGAAACACTGGTGCTTATAACTTGGACCACAAGAAGCCTGACAATAGTCAACAACCTATTTTGTACCTGCACTGCCAGTGCATCAATGATTAGGATTAGGATATTACTCCATAGTTAGGGTATTGCGCCACTCAAGTTAAATTGTGTAAGGTGCTGAAAAATTTTGGTGTGTCATAGGTTGACTCCTGTTGCAAATAAAGAAGTTGGGGATCCAGAATACCGTTATAAAGCTTGGACAGTTGGACACTGCTCGTTTTTCCTCTGCCACCTAACACACTTTGTCCAAGCCAGTCAGGTCAGCATCAGGCCTGTGTAAAATTATAGCGAAACTATTTTAACTTTGGAAATCAATTTACACAAAATAACCAACTGCATACTTTTTCATGATTATTAATAAGTAAAAATGTCTTCAATGCACTTATGAAAATATCTGTTGCTGCATGTGTAAATACTGTGTTGTAATAATGGTCACCAAATATTGTTCTAAGATTTTCAAGGTATCAAGGTTTATACATTTTGGTAAAAGAAAAGGATCATCTGATGGACAAAGGTCACCAGTTAAGGTGTACCTACGTGTTGGTCAATCTGCGTGCGTCGTACAATGTCCCTGGCCTGCCACAGTACTAAATGCTGTTCTTATTGTTTTAGTGGCGGCGGCAGGGGGGGTGGTTTTAATAAAGGTAAAGCTCCTCGTGATGAACGAGTGGTGCTATTATATTTTTATTTATCTAAGGGCTGCCAAAGCAAAAAGCGTCTACAATTTTGAATGTATCACATTATAGCGGGCTGTTGACAAATTTAATTTTAAGGTTTGCTTATTTGTAAGTACAATTACGTGATGGTTTATAATACATATTTTACGGGATCAAGAGGAATTGGTATCAAGCGAACTTCAAGACCAAATTGGAGGTGTTTCCTGAATGAAAACTATGAGTTAAGGTGTGGAACAATTAAAAAAACATCGATAACCGTAATCCGTAACGAATATATCTACCCAACAAACAGCGTTTACAATGACATAGGGTCCTGGTTAAGCAAACGGGCGCTATACGAGAATTTCGACAAAATACTACGCATTTTAAGGAGAGTCTTCTACTTTTTAGGGAAACTGGTTTACAAAAAAAATACTAGGCAATGCAATTTCTGGTGTGGTATATCATCATCATCCAAGGTGCAGTGTTTCAAAATAAGTACAGTTTATGTCTTCGTATATAATGGAATAAAATTGTCAGCAGTCTTGTTATTGGTTCTGATTTGTGCAACTTCAGTGTAAATGTAGAGAGTATACGGCGTGACTGGTATCGAGTTCTTTCTCAGGCTGGTTGTACTCATGATTGTCATCGAAACAAATTCATCTGTGGCATCAATATATACGACTAAAAACCGTATCCATCATGAATATAAACATCTTGATTTACAGCTCACAATGATACCAGGAACACTGTATTTTTTTGGCAGCCCTGTGGTTTTCATAAGTGTTATAAATGCGTACAAATATTTTGGATATAGTAAGGGTTAATTTAGTGGTTATTGTGAAAGACGTTATTATTTTTCTGATTTGGTTTATAGACAAGAGTGGTACAATGTTGAAAGGGTTTACGTTCAATAAATGTGAATGGTACAGTGGGTTATCGTTAATAAATACTCTTAGGTCGTTACTGCACGAGTATTGTTGGTGTAACTAAACTACAAATAATACTTAGGGTGAAAATGAAGAAAGTAGACAAAAGGTTTAATTTCTGGCGTGGTATATTGACAACATTTCTCTTCCACTATAAAAATAGCAAAGGTTACTAGAGTAAAATAGTATCTACTTAATTGTAAGGTGGTTATCATTGCAAGAGATGCATAATAAATAAGGTTTATTTGCGGTAAAATATTTGATATGGGATAGGTGCTCTAAGTTTTAGAAACAGTATTCTCCACTCTGTACTATGGTACACATTACGAAGGTTATCTTTTTCCTCATAACAACAAATGTTGTGCTTTTACAGGTTAATAGTAGTCACTAGTTTGCAGAGGACAACTTAGAATAAAATAAAATGTTCACGAGTTTGAAGGGCAGGAGATTTCATTAAGATTTAATGGACGATCCAAAATACCCGAGTAATATTTAACTTCATTTCAATAACAGATTGTTAACAATCAAATAAGGGGATCTAGTATTTGTATAATTTATGAGGATATTTTGTTAACATGTAGCATGACTAAAATTGAGAAATGATTATAGGAGGTGGCGGCGGCGGATACGGCGGCGATCGTGGCGGAGGTGGGGGTGATATGGTAACGCAGGAAGACACTGTCTTCATTCAAGGCATGAACCCCTCCACTACGGAAGACGAGCTGTGTCAACATTTTGGCGCCATTGGTATTATTAAGGTAAGAAGTTTTTTTTTCGTTTAGTTAGTCAAAAGAAGAGTGTATTCTACAAATGTTTAATTTAATGAATTTTGTTTCAGATGGATAAGAAGACTCAAAGACCAAAAGTTTGGATGTACAAAGATAAAGCAACAGGTCAACCTAAAGGCGAAGCGACAGTCACCTACGAAGACTCGAATGCAGCCTCCTCTGCTATTCAATGGTTTGACGGAAAAGACTTCAACGGCGCCGTCATTAAAGTGTCTCTAGCACAAAGACAGAACACGTGGGGCGGAAACAGAGGAGGAGGCGGCGGCGGCGGCGGCGGTGGCTTCCGCGGGGGTCGAGGGGGCGGCGGCGACCGCGGTGGACCCAGGGGAGGCGGCCGCGGCGGCGGGGGCGGCGGCAGCGGCCCGCCCTCCGGCAACAGGGAAGGCGATTGGAGGTGCCCTAACCCCAGCTGTGGGAACACAAACTTCTCGTGGAGGAAAGCTTGCAATAGATGCAACGAAGAGAAACCGGGCGGCGCTGGTGGTGGCGGTTCGTCCGACGGAGGCCGCGGCGGCGGCAGGCCCGGTGGCGACCGAGGCGGGCGCGGGGGCGGACGCGGCGGTGACCGCGGTGGCCGTGGCGGTGGCGGCGGCGGCGGTTGGGGAGGCCGCGGTGGCGGCGGCGGTGGTGGCGACCGGGGCGGTGACCGCGGCGGCGACAGGAGAGGCTACGGAGGCGGTGGCGGCGACCGCGGTAGCAGTGGTGGTGGTGCAATGAGAGGAGACGGGTGAGTGGCTGTTTTTTTTTTTAATTCTTTTTCTCATATTTAACCGTGACTGGGCTTAGGGATTTGACTAGCTACAATAGATCTTTACAGGTCGAAGTGGCTGTTGGGCTTAATGGGCCAACCCCTTCATACCAAATCATAGGGATTTAACATATTAAACTACGACTAGGGATTTAACATTATACCATTAATATTGTAATATATCCTATAGCAAAGCAATCTATAAAGTATGACATAGAAACTCGCTAAACAACATGTTCCAAAAGTGTTAAAATAAAACCTAACTACTGATTTTGTTGCATGTGTGTATAATCTTACTTTTTTTTTGTTACAGCGGACGGGATCGACAGAGACCATACTAAGATATTAACTAGCTGATTACTTTTTATGTATGACTGTTTTATAATAGTACATAGTGTGTATAGCACTGATTCGACCATACTGTTAAAATCAAACATAAAAATTACTAGAATTTTCTAATTTGTGTATTTTCATTCAAATGAATTTCAGTGAATGTTCAGCTATGTGTTAAGTACGTAAGATAAATGCAAGTTTCGTAAACATAGAGATTCGGATGTGAGAACGTTAGTTATAAAATATAAACTAAGAGTATTTTTTCGGTTTCTGTATTTTATGAATGAGTAATAAAAAATTCCACCTCCAAAATTCTTTTATTTGATTTTAGGAAGTCTCAATATAACCCGGTAGGCTCGAAGTTTAGAAAGACAACAGCTGCTGGTTTTGAAAGAGCAGTTAATAATTTTAATATCTAATCTAATTCATGTAAATAAAACACAAAATAAAATATTGTAATCTTTTTATTTACAACTGAAAACAAAATATTTATATTCAACATTCTCTTTGGTTAAAAATTAATAAGAATTAAGTAGTGAGTCCATATTTATTACTATTTTAATACAACACTTTATTTACATGGCTAATAGTGCGTTTGTATTTCGGTAACAGTTTATAAAACAAGAAAGTTCACTGCCCAAACCTATCTAATGAAAAAAAATATTCTTACAGGCATGAATACTACTTAAGATTTTTAAATGTTTACTAGTAATCTAGCCTAGTAAGTAAGTACTAGGCTGAACTGATCTTTTAAATCCATCTAGAAACTAGTTCTAGTTGTTACTAACCCGGTCTAATATTACCATACTTTAAAGTTAGAAATATTAAAATATACTCTTCTAAATATGTAAAAGTCACAAGATAATTTTATAACGATAATTAGTGCAAAAATATAATTGATTGATTATATTATTTTATAGTATAATTCGTAAGCGCACAAAATCTTGACTAAAATGGTCACCTGTCATTGTTTATCCTGAGAGAACAGAAAGGGACGGCAACAATTTTAGTTACGATTTAGTTAGGTCATGCTCTCCACGAATCAATAGCTTTGTGAATTAAATTAATTAGGTTTAACGTTTTTCTGCCAGGCTGTCCTCATCATATCTGCGATTGAATAAGTACCTACGCTAGTATTTCTCACTTATCTACATACCTGGAGGGCAGTGAACATTCTTGTAAGTACCGAAATAGTACAGTGCATCGGCCTTGGGCAGAGAATAGATTAAAATACTACTCGCTACGTAACTACCTTCTTATTAAAAATAAATGCATCAGTCTCACAGATGCAGGCAAACATTTAACACGCGTCGTCTTTCAAACTATGCGGCAGTGGTGGTGGTGAGGTGCTGATTGGCGCGACTCGAATAACCGACCCCAGTGTTGGTCCGTAACCCGTAACCAACAATTTGGAAAAACAAGCAAACCTAACTTAACAAGCTCTAGCATAACATATTCGCTACTGATACCTACTTGAGACAAGTCACTTTCACAGGCTTTGCACCTTTTTTCAGGAGCGAACAAATAATCATACATAAGATCGCTAAGCAATCGCTAACCAAAAGGAGGGAATTTTAGCAAATCAATTTACGTTGACAATTTTATAGGGGTGTTTTTTTTTTCTTCTTTTGCTGTTGTTTAGTTCCACGAGGACATTCACCTCCTTCGGTATAACTTTCAAACCGTGTTACGTGATTGTGCCGCAACGAGGTTCTATCGTCTCTGGAAGGTGAGTATCTTGATGAGCATGTATCCCATGACGGTGGCGGCGGCGACGCCGATGCCCGCCTTCCACCACGAGGAGTTGTCTCCCGCCAGGCTCGCGAAGTGTTTCAGGTGCCTGTAAAGTTTGCACGGGCCATAAGTCATATAAAAATTGGATGAGACTAAAACAGCTTGACTAAAAGTTGAAGTTTTGCTAATATACTAATAACATGAAGTTTTGTTAGACAAATCGATAGCATTATAGTATCTCCTTCAGAAAAATCGTAAAGTAATTTTACAAGACTATAAGACCTGTATTAAACTAAGATAAATAACTAACCTGTGTTTGCTGAACAAAATCCAAGCAGCTTGAAATTGACTGACAAAAACAATTAAAATAACAGTTTGTATGGAAGAATACACAGATGGAAAGACTAGCAAGTTAACACAGACAGTTGTAAGTTATTATTTGAGAAACAAGATGAGTTGTTTTTCTCAATATTTTGCATTTCATGAAAAGTACTATAGACGTAGCGAAAACGCCTTATTAAGTTGGCATAGGAGCTCTGCTTACCCCTTGAGGGATACAGGCGTGATATGCGTGTGCCAATCGAATCAACACCACGCTAGAGAGCCCATTCAGAAGACGGAAGCAATCATGATCATCTTCAGGCCACATCCACCCACTGCAGGGTATTGGCCTCTTCTACTGCGCTACCACAGAAGCAATACCAAAAATAAAATAAAAGCAATTCTTACGGGAAGGCGGCCATAGTGGCGAGCTTGACGAACACGTCGTGCTTGTTCTCGCGCACGTGGAACAGCTGGGGGGACAGCAGCTGGTACTTGCTGCAGAACACGTCTGGCTGCAGGATGTACTCCTGGCGCGCGGGGAGGGCGTCGCCGCGTGTGCCCACGATCAGCACCGGGATGTGGCTCTCCGCGAAGTATTTCTACACAACATCGATTGACATTATAACTATAAGACATTTTACGGGTTTCTTACCGCGATTTAGACCAGACTACAGAGTTAAGGTACTTACAATATAAATCCTAGCGATGTACTCAAAGGAGCGGCTGGCGGCGACGTCGTAGACCAGGCAGGCGACGTCACAGTTCACTTCATGCGGCTGGAGCGGGTCGGACACGCGCGTGATGGGGATCTCCTTCAGCACGAGGTACTTCTCCTGACCGTACACGTGCACGGTGTTGATGCAGCAGTTCTCGGATATGTTGCCGTCGCCGCGCTCCTGCGCATGCGGCTTTATTTTCTGTAAATTAAATATTTTCAATGTAAAGAGAAGCAAAGGATCGCACATAAATGCCTTTGTGCAACGCTATTTAGATTTTCCTACTCGAGTTTCATCTCATTAGCTCCCAGTCCGATAAAGATAGAATATGCCAGCTGCTAATCTATCCAAGCATACTATAAGTAATCATATATATATGTGATGGTCTGGCTACATTCAGTTTTTATTCTATGTTATGTTTGACGGTCGTGGCAAAATACTATCACGCCTGTATTCCTAATGGGGTAGACGTCAACGACCCAAACAAAGGTCGTTCCGCCACGTCCGACAAGTTTTGAGGGTTTTAAGTTTAAGATAGATCTGAATATTGCTGTAGTGACAGGTTGTCAGCCCATCGCCCAAATTACAATGAAACCATCGAATCCCTTAGCTGGTTTTTACAGCATGCATGCCCGGGAGGATATGTAGCTGGCGCATTCTATGTTTTTCTATCGCTTCATGGGAAAAGTGATTTTATAAAATCAAGATCATTATTAAAATAAACCTTGTGAGCGATGCCTAGGAAGCTCCGGCAAATGGAGGTTTTCCCGCAGGAGCGCGGGCCGATCACGTGGCACTGGTACACCGAGCGCGCCGACTGCTTCTTGGCGATGTCCACCTTCTTGTCTCGCGTTACTGCATGGCAATAATCGTACAGTTTTTAGCCTGTCTCTTTATAAAGTAATAGGTAAATCCTGAAAATTGCGTGGCTTTCCCAACATAAGAATTTTGTGATAGCATACAGGCTTGAATATAATAATTGCATATTCATTGATATTTTGAAAACTTAAATTTTTTTTCTAGTCTAGTCTAACTAGCAGTTTATAATTTTGTAAAGCATTTCCTGTGTTTGCGTAACCATTGAGGTCATCAGCCAAAATATTTACTATGTCATAGTCGAGTCTCGCTATTTACAAGCCAAATAATGGGCTTCATTCATTACAACTTCTTGGCATTCATTAGAAATAGTTTGGCACGATCTTTTACTTTAATATCACCTTTATTTTGTGTCTTCTTTTGATTTAATGTTTCTAAGCTTGATCAATGGTTGAATATTTTACTTTTATTTGGTTAATATCCCTCTTCAATGTTGACTGGCAGATAAGATGCATAAGTATGGGTAGATGCATCCCAAATTAAAACAGCTATAGGTATAAAATTGATCTATTCTAGGTTCTGCTATACTAAATAACAGCTTAAGATAAAACTTACTATGTATAGCTGCTTTTTGTGACTCGTTTTCAAGGAAGTTAAAGCCCAGGTAGGCGAGGTAGGCACTTGTGTTCTGCAGGTCCATCAAAGTCATCAGTGTCCATCGACACATCCACCCTTGTAATGTCAAATAACCCTGAAAATATAAATTTTTCAATTTAGGTGTAGTCTGGCAATGCCATCGATTCGTTGAGGACAAGACTAACTAAATTTTGACTAAATTATTGCTGTCTCATCCTATTCTCTCATGATAGAAGTAACAGATATAAACTTATATTAGTTAAGTCGTGGTTTTTGCAACTACCAGCTAAAAGCTACCAGTGTATCTGGCTGAGGGTTCAAAAAATATGGATCTTGGTGAGGTACCTGGGACTTTTCTTGTGATTGTTTTTGAACATCTATAGTGCTTTTCAAAGAGAATAAAAGAATGTGTTTAAATAGTGAAAGTAGTAGGTATTTAACAAATCATTTACCTTTTCATTAGTCGGAACAGTGTATCGCAAGTTGTGCCAAGGTATCCTTGGGCAGGAAGAGAAGACATTTTTTAATTCTGTCGGGTTGAGCATGCCATCCTTGTCCCTGTCGTATTTCTCAAATATCTGCGTAAGAAACTGCTGCCCCTTGTAAGATAGCTCAGAAGTACACCCAACAGGCACCTTTACACTGAAAATAAATAAATAAGAAAGATGTGTTACTTTTTACACCCTGTATATAAAATAAACAGAAAAATTATATTGATACAGGGCTACTTAGGAGACAGTGCGCGAACTGAAAGTGTTTCGCCTGACAATGAAAATGAACATTTGCTTCCCTATACAAACTAAGTGGTTTTGTATGGAGTATGGAGATGTTTTTTTTAAGTGAAAGTTGCTCAGTTTCATAACCGAACAACTTTGAGTTTGCGCTGCACATAGACTGAAATAACCTTGTCTTGTGTTTCTTTACTTACTTAGCATATAAATAACTGTGGGATAGGTCCAAACTCTCGTCATATCCAAATTTACGCAGCACAGTCCAAGTGGTCTCATTCCTGCCTCTCTGTATGAACAAGCAGTGCAGAAATATGAAACCTTTCAATGTTATACACTCATTCTCTATACCACCTGCGATGTTCTGGGCAATTACTGATTTTACTTCATCTAAAACCTGGAAAAATAATAAAAATAAAATCACTTCAAAAATAATTGAGCCAGTTTCATATTTAAATTTGCTTAAAAAAGGTATTTCTGATTACCTGTAATTGCAGTGGTGTGTCAAAGCATTTCCTTTGGAATATTGTGATTTCATAGTCATCCATAAGTCCATCACCATCCAAGTCACAAATCTTGAAGATTCTAGACAGTGCTCTCTTACATTTTTCTGTCAACTGGAAAAGAGACAAGCAGAGATTTGAATTGTTTATCATTTTACAGTATTCTTTTTTTTAGTATTTTTTTAACCTTTTGTTTTGGTAGCTTAGTCACATATTAACCAAAAGTAATATAGACTAGTTTTAACTGATTTTCTATCTTTCTAATATCTTATTCCCCAGATAGATTACCCGTTTAGTTTTGGGTGATACAGCAGTCCAGAAATCTATTGTTAAATTGTTACTCTGTAAAAAAATACAGGTTCAAACCTCTTGTTCCTCGATGGAATAAATTGGACTTATTGGATGAAGGACAGCTTTTTGTGCATTGTAAAACATTTCAGATACATTCATAAGAGTTTTTGCTGAACATTCTATACATCTGTCAACTTCAGGATACTCTTCTGCTATGTCCCAGATATTCTGAAATTAAATATAACTAATTAGGTTTATTATAATAAAATGGTCTCTTGTCTTACTCAGAAATAATCACAACACAAGGAATTCAGTCTAAATTACAACTTGGCAATATATTAAATGAAACATGTTTACTGGATCTGGCATAGCTATCCAGTATTTGTAAAAAAATACCTAGTGCCAATTTGTTAACTGTGTTACATAATGATTTGTAAGATATTTAAATGAAAAATCTCTCAGACGTTATATTTGATAGATATAGTTGTAAACAATTATTTCAACTTAGAGTGAAGTAATCAAAAATGTAATATTGTAAAGAAGGATATAACAACTTACATCCAGCACAGAGTAGTCAATTAAGTCAATTTTGTTGCCTACAAGTATAACAGGTTTCCTGCAGTCATCATGCCAGTTGTCACGTACAAATGGAAGCCAGTATGATTGTATTTTGTTGAGGGTCTCTTGCCGGTCCACGGAGAAGACAATGCATATCACATGTGCTTTATCAATTTCTTCACCAATTTGTTCTGGAGACTGTTCAGCCGCTGCAAGTAAATAATGTTATTTTAAACCATGTTACATTGGAGCTTGGAATTTCAATGTCTTTAAAGGCACAGTCAGTACAGTTAAACAAGTTGCTCTTTAACAGATAAAAAGTATGGGAGAGCTTGAAACTGATCTGAGTGGTGTGTTGCTAAGGTAGGTAAACATCCCTGATGCAATCTTATTAGAATCACATAAGTTCCAAGCATGTTCCATGAATCAAGATTGTTCGACAATCCAGTATCAATACGCAATGTTTACAGTGTAGCAGCACACAATGCACAGTTTTTTGCAAGAAATGAAAGTATATTTACTGCAAATGTCGACGATGTTGGTAGGCACTTGCTCGGGGGTAACGTCTGCTGGTATGGTAATCTCCTCGGCTTTCGGCGGTACATGTTCAGTGAACTCTTCAGTCACTAATGAAAGGATCAGCGAAGTTTTCCCGACTCCAGGTTCTCCCAGCAGCAGGATTCGAACTGTGCGAGGCATAGATTCATAAACCATTGTGATGGAGTATTTTCATGAAGGACCATTGGAACTTTAGAACATCTTTCTAAATTTTTTAGGTGAATTTCGCACCGAAAAGCCGAGCTTATTTTCTTTTCAAAAAGAAATATAAAACATTTTTTGCCGTGCGTGACAGAACCGATTACAGAAATGTGTAGAAATCCACAGACTATAGACCAAAGAATGAACGAATGAATAACCTCTATCCATAGACAATATTAGTGATGTCCCATGCAAGCTTAAAAAGATCGTTACTGGTGAAATCGATTTTAGTCTAAAAAAGAAAAGAGCTAGTATCCAAATCTTAAAACTACAAAAAAATAAAAAAACAAACAGCTGTCTGTTTTGACAGGTGTTTGACAGATTGCAGATTGTGAGAAATTCGCCGATTTTGAAAACAGAAAATGTGATAAAAAAGGAATAAATAGGCTGATTTGGTGAATTAATTTGTTGTTTGTTCGCCAAAATATATTAAAATTAAGCATGGGAGAAATAAATAAAAAACATAACGAATGGGAGTCATCCAAGGGACTCCGGGAACCTATAAAGGCTTTAGAGGTTAGTAACATCTGTGTTATTTTTACGTATTTGGGTTAAACTTATAAACGAATAATTGTCTTTTTATACGACTAGATCTATTTTGGCTTTAAGATTTTCGTCCGTAACAATCTAAAAACGTACACAAGCACTGTCCCTCACATGTATAACTTTGTATACCCATTTTCTTTTAGGATAAATGGAAACTCGTACCATCCTTTCTCCAAGTTAAAGGATTAGTCAAGCAACATATCGACTCTTTCAACTACTTCATCAATGTAGAGATCAAAAAAATTGTTCAGGCAAATGAAAAAGTCTTTTGCGATTCTGATCCTTTATTCTATATAAAATATTTGAATGCTTACGTGGGTACACCGGATTTGGAAGAGGGCTACAATGTCACCAAGCCCACCACTCCCCACGAGTGCCGGTTGAGGGATATGACTTATTCAGCACCAATAACTGTTGATATAGAATATATACGAGGGAACCAAAGGGTAATCAAAAATAAACAGTTGATTGGAAGGTGAGTCCTGCAGTTTTTTTGCTCTTATTTACACCCTATTAAAGTAGAGTACAACCTTTTTTTTAAATTTCAGAATGCCTCTCATGCTGAGGTCCTCAAACTGTGTGCTGACAAATAAATCTGATTTTGAATTAGCACAGTTGAATGAATGCCCTCATGATCCTGGTGGCTATTTTATTATCCGAGGTAAGGAAACATTATGAAATGATACAGCAGTTTTTAACATAGTAAAAGAATGTACCTACTTAACAAAGTACCTATGGTGTATTTATTTAAAGAATAAACTTACTTACAGGTCAAGAGAAAGTCATTTTAATTCAGGAACAGCTTTCTAGGAACAGAATGATTGTGGATGAGTTCAAAGGGGCCATACAGTGCCAGGTCACCAGTTCCACGCATGAAAAGAAAACTAGGACCAATGTGATTGTGAAGAATGGGAAATATGTCCTTAGACACAATGCACTTTCGGATGTATGTAATGAGAAGTTTTATTTATTAATTTACTATCTTTTGCTGCTTTGCAGTACAAAAATCATTTACTACTATACTCTATAAATTTACTCCTGTACTGGATATGACACTATAATCACGCATATTGGCAAGCACAGTAAAAGTTTCAGAAGAGATTGAAGAGTAATCAAAGAGATCCATGACATCAACTTGTTTGATCCATAAATCAAACATACTTTTTTGTTTTAGGACATAGCAATAGCAGTTGCATTTAAAGCAATGGGAATTTGTAGTGACCAAGAAATCATGCAGCTTATTGGCACTGATGATAATACTGTTAAGAAAATGGCTCCATGCATTATGGAATGCCATAATTTGAAAATATTTACACAGACTCAAGCTCTTGCCTACATAGGCAGCAAACTGAAAGTAAAAAGGTATAACTTGTTTATATCAGATGCTGTCACATTATCATTGCATTATCGTTATTTACTTTTGTCTCATATTAAAAATAAATAATTTTACCTTATTGCTTTTTCAGATTTCAATCAGCAAACTCCAAACGCACGCCAGTTGACGAAGCCCGCGATCTTTTAGCAACTACTATCCTGGCTCATGTGACAGTTGAAAACTACAACTTCTATGTGAAAGCTATTTACCTGGCCATCATGGTGAAAAGAGTGATTGAAGCTGAAAACAACAAAGCTGCCATAGATGACCCTGACTATTACGGAAACAAGAGACTGGAGTTAGCAGGCTCCCTACTAGCACTGATGTTTGAAGATTTGTTCAAAAGATTTAACTGGGAACTGAAGTCAATAGCAGACAAGATAATTCCGAAAGTGAAGGCAGCGCCTTTTGACGTGGTCAAACATATGAGACCTGATCTGATAGCAAATGGACTATTTTCGGCTATCTCCTCTGTGTTATTGTGCTAAGTTGTTTGATATTACCATGATATTACTTACGTACCTACCTACCTATCTTACAACAGCTGTTGTGCTAAAAAATATTCTAATTTTTAAATTAATATTATCTCATAGTAGGTATAGTGAGCGTGAGCTAGGTAGGTAGTAATATTTTAACTTATATCGCGAAACGTATATTTACAAAAATACTTGTTGTATCAAACACAATAAAAAAAAGTTAAAAAAAAATTAATATATTTTTCAGGGTAATTGGACTATAAAAAGATTCAAAATGGAAAGGCATGGCGTCACCCAAGTTCTAAGTCGCCTCAGTTACATCTCGGCGCTGGGAATGATGACAAGAGTCAACTCTCAATTCGAGAAAACGCGTAAAGTTTCCGGTCCGCGGTCTTTGCAGCCTTCTCAGTGGGGCATGTTGTGTCCGTCAGATACTCCTGAGGGTGAAGGATGTGGTCTGGTAAAGAACTTGGCGCTCATGACCCATATTACGACAGAGTGCTCAGAGGAGCCGATAGCGCGCCTTGCCTGTAATGCAGGAGTCGAAGATGTGAAGCTGTTGGGAGGAGAAGATATCAACCACCCATCTGTGTACTTAGTCTTCCTCAATGGTCAGTTTGGTTGAATACTAAATATTTTACCAGTAAATATTGAGCTTATTCCACTAGGATCTAAAGTTGTTTTTCCTTTTAGGTAACATATTGGGAGTAACGCGCCAGTACAAGAAGCTAATCAAAGTCTTCAGAATGTTCAGAAGACGAGGGCTCATCTCAGCTTTCGTTTCGATCTACCCCAATCATAACCAGAGAACCGTTTACATATGCAGCGATGGAGGAAGACTTTGCCGACCGTACATCATCGTCGAGAAAGGCGTTCCATTAGTTCAACAGCACCATATAAATGAGCTGAACAGGGGCATAAGGAAGTTCCAAGATTTCTTAAACGACGGATTCATCGAGTATTTGGATGTGAATGAGGAGAACGACAGTCACATAGCAACTCTCGAGTCAGAGATCGAACCGTACATGACGACGCACTTGGAAATAGAACCGTTCACTATTTTAGGCGTGTGTGCCGGCTTGGTGCCGTATCCTCACCACAACCAGAGTCCCAGAAATACATACCAGTGTGCTATGGGTAAACAAGCCATGGGTAAGTGTATTTGTATAACAAAATAATACTTTGATAAATTACTCTTCCCTACGAATAGAATTTAACCATAACTTATTTATTTTACAGGAACTATTGGCTACAACCAGAAAAACAGGATAGACACGCTCATGTACAACCTGGTATATCCTCAATGCCCAATGGTGAAAACGAAAACTATAGAACTGACTAACTTCGACAAACTTCCGGCTGGACAAAATGCAACTGTAGCAGTTATGAGTTACAGTGGTTACGATATTGAAGATGCCCTAATTCTGAACCGAGCGTCCATCGATCGAGGATACGGACGGTGTCTCGTCTATAAAAGTGCGAAAACCACGATGAAAAGATACAGTAATCAAACTTCGGACAGAATTCTGGGACCTTCAAGAGATGCTACGTCAGGCAAAGTTATCAAAGCGCACGAAATTCTTGACTCTGACGGGATAGCGGCTCCTGGCGAGATGGTTGAGAATAGACAGGTTTTAATCAACAAACAAATGCCGCCAGCGACGCTTAACCCGGTCCCTCAAGGCCAACCTCAGCACATTGAATACAAAGATGTTCCAATCACATATAAAGGCCCTGTTGAGTCTTATATCGAAAAAGTAATGGTTTCATCAAATGCTGAAGACGCATTTCTCATCAAGATTTTGTTACGACAAACCCGAACGCCTGAAATAGGAGACAAGTTCAGTTCTAGACACGGTCAAAAAGGTGTCACGGGCTTGATAGTGCAGCAAGAAGACATGCCATTCAATGACCGAGGAATTTGTCCCGACATGATCATGAATCCTCATGGATTCCCTAGTAGAATGACAGTCGGGAAGACCATTGAACTGCTGGCTGGGAAAGCTGGGCTGATGGAAGGGAAGTTTCATTATGGTAAGTTGTCATAACTCAGTCAACAGCTTATTATGACGAAGAGTTTCTGGTCGCAGTATCTTATCTTATTTATTTTTTCAGGGACTGCATTTGGGGGGTCGAAAGTGAAAGACGTGTGCCAAGAATTGGAGAAACATGGATACAACTATCACGGCAAGGATATTTTCTATTCAGGGCTGACTGGAGAACCCCTAGAGGCTTACATTTACTCAGGACCGGTATGTTACAATTACGAAAAGATCCCTAGACTCAAGTCCATGTGGAATACGAATTATTTTTTTCCTTGTTAATTTTTGCATCTAATTATTATGTACGTTTTGTAGGTGTATTACCAAAAGCTGAAACACATGGTGCAAGACAAAATGCACGCTCGTGCCCGTGGACCCCGCGCCGTTCTAACCAGGCAGCCCACTGAAGGACGTTCTAGAGATGGGGGTTTGCGGCTAGGAGAGATGGAACGAGACTGTCTTATCGGATACGGAGCCAGGTACCTATCTGTCTGTCTGTCTGTCAGCTATCTGTCTCACTTTAAAAACCCCATTGTTTGAAGTCAGATGCATACATCTAAATCTGATAATTTAATTTCCCCCAGACTCAGAAAACGTTCCGTTTACCCGGCCCCTTTTTATCGCCCGGATGCTCTTGAACGCTCTCCAAACTAGGACAAATCCGGGGAAACCCGGACGGATGACATCCTTTTGTGTGGGCTACATAATGAGCGCTCCATTTATTATTAACAAATGAATACCCAGTTTGCTTTATGTCTTCCCCAGCATGTTGCTGATGGAGCGGCTGATGCTGGCGTCGGACGCGTTCAGCGCGGACATCTGCGGGTCGTGCGGGCGCCTGGCCTCCCGCGCGTGGTGCCACGCGTGCCGCTCCTCCGCCGCCGTCTCCAACGTGGAGATGCCCTACGCCTGCAAGCTGCTCTTCCAGGAACTAGCCTCCATGAATATCAGCCCCAAGCTCACTCTCAAGAAGTACTGTTAATTTAAGTTTGTAAGTAATAAATAAATCTTGTTATTATAAAATTATTTTTCTAATTATTATTTAATCTTCTTTTCGAATCGTGGCAAACTCATTTTATTCTCAAGGACCAGAACTCCGCCACTCTGACGGCGTTGGCTGTGGCATTGTAGAGATCCTCCACAGTGCAAAGTTATTTAATAAATGAATGGAAAACAGAGCTACTGACAAATGGGCACCGTAATCTACTATCCTAGAAAAGGGACAACATCAAAGCGCATAAAAATAAAACTAATTGGGTACTGCAAAAATAATCTTTATATTTGATCAATATCACAAACACACAGATATTAAATTACATTATGCTCTCACAATATTTAACATTTTCAAAACTGCTCTCGTGAAAACGATAAATAACCACAAAGTAATTAACAAGAATAAATAAGAGAGACCGCTGTATGAAAACATTCGCATTATAAAATAGCCTATTGAGACCCAGATGACAAACGAGTGTGAGCCAAGTCTGCGGAGACTCAGTCTTGGCGGGAGGTCTTGTGTGACGATGTTTTGATGACTGGTGACGTCTTTCACATAGTTTCGTATGGTGCACGGCTTCTCTAACACCTCTCGTGCCATGAAGCCTAAAAGGTTGTTTTTGTGATAAATGTTTCGAAACTCTTCTGTGTACTGAAACAAAACAAACATACAGTCAAATTAAGATAATAACCAAGAAATTATAACCGCTCCCCGTTTGCGGTCTCACAGGCAGCTAAATGAATTTTCCCATGGGTATCAAATTCATTCTAACCCGGCACCACACGGGCTCTGGAATAGCATCACCCCATAACTTCCTGCGGGTGTCGTAAAAGGCGACTAAGGGATAAATCCAGGGAATGCGCGAAAACTTCTACTGCGCTCACTAACCTGCGCTCACTAACCTAACCAAGCGTGATGAGTATGGCATATACCCCCCATTTTTGGGAGGCCTATGTCCAGCAGTGGACTGTTGTCGCTAATGATGATAATGAAATTCATACCACAAAAAGTAACAAGTGTCTTATTTAAAACCGAATCTTTTGTGTACCAATCATGTGCCAACTGCTAAGTACAATGGCTAAGTATCATCCTGATCCATCCAGTTGTTGAAGTCTGCAATAAACATTCTAATTTATAACATCAGTGGAACAATACATACCAGTTCGTTGATTTTGGCCGCAATTTGGTACAGCATCCTGACTAGTATGGTGTTCTCATAGGACGTGATGGGCATGAGGTCGGGGTCTCCCATGTACTGAACCGACGTCGGATTGCTGCGTAGCTGAGGAACAAAACAACTCGTTTGGTATCATTTTTACATAGTATATTATATTACGTATTATTTTACTAAATGCAAGCTTGCCCTGAGGCAACATTACTTATGTAAAGCATAATTTCCTTCTTTCTTTATCAAACCACTGCTCAGTTTTTTTTTCTTTGTCACTCTGGCCCGTATACTGCAGTTACCAAAACGTCAATTTCAATCAAATAAAGCATTATTTTTCAAGAACTGTCTAAGCGACGATATTTTAATGATATTCCCCACCTTCACACTACTGGTGTGAAGGCTTAGTGTAATTATGTCAGGCTCATTTTGGAAACCTGTATTAAAAAATAACTATGTTAGGTATTAATTTAATTTGGACTTTTAACACGTTAACTGTTAAAAACCCGCCTAGAGAGACGAGCTTGCTCCAACGGCTATGCGCAAAAGCACCCATGGTAGGACTGCGCCTACTATGCTGTTAGGGTTCCGCCCGGTAGCTGCTAAAGTGTTAAATCTACTGAACTGACCTTGTTGGTGATTGAAAACTGGAAGTTGGTTGAATTCGCGAAAGAGGAATGTTCGAGCACGCTGTCACCAACTATCGGGTCTGGAGCTACTAAGGAACTTTCGTTCAGCTGGAAAAAAAAATGCTAGATGGTTTCTACTGTGTACTTAGGTACCTACATCAAGGATTGTTTATTTATGTTATGCACAATCGCGGAATGGTTGTTTTACTACGATCATTGGCCGAAATAAAAGGATATTTCGCGGATTGTGCGTTTTGCAATTGCCAATCCGCGAAATGTCCTTCTTGTCTTTTTTTATAAAAAAAACTGATTAGGTATTGCAGATTCTCACCCCAAATATATGTGAGAAGTAATGAATGCTATTGTTCAGGTATGAAGGAACTTTCTTGCACTCCTCAAATAATAAGTC
The DNA here is from genome assembly GCA_029255725.1 of Scrobipalpa atriplicella. NCBI lineage: Eukaryota > Metazoa > Arthropoda > Insecta > Lepidoptera > Gelechiidae > Scrobipalpa > Scrobipalpa atriplicella. The sequence continues at coordinate 21,401 of JARACY010001126.1, read as the reverse complement.
GTCTTCTGTCATGTCTTGGATCATCAGCCAATGTTTTATGTTCGCAAAAATACCTAGAAAGATAAAACAAATTATAGTCTCCACATGTAATAAAATGTTGGGTTCAAATTATCATAATCTTGAAACCTTCACTTCTTCTTCTTGTCCTGTGCGTTTAGTCGATCTACCCTAATAGCGTAGCTAATAGGCCTCTGACATGGTGTTTGTAACGACCACTAGACGGCTTAACGTTCCATCCTAAGCACGTAAATCAGGCGATTCAGCCTGCAATGTCCTAACCAAGCTGGGGAAAATCTGACAAACTTTTAAATTAACAAAATTTGTTAATATTCAAGCCCATGGCTCAGACCACTAGACCTCGGAGGCAGGAGGGTGCTTGATTTCTATAATCAGAATTTTACCTTTATGTTGTTTCATTCTTCTCCCATATTCTTCTACATTAATTTCGGCCGCCAATTTGGCCAAGTGTATTTTCTTCACAAACTCCATAGCATACTGTGTCTTGTTGTCGCTCCATACAGGGTCGTACTCAAAGGTTGCCGACATGTTCAGTTCTGAGATTGCCTGCTTCGCTATGGCTACCCATTTATGTAGGGCAACTCCATTGTATGTATAGCTGAAATACGCAACAGGGATAAACTAAAGTATTTTTTCTTGAATAATTTAATACGTGTTTTGAAACTGTGAAGACATTGGTCATGACATGGGCGTAGCATACCTTTGGTCTTGTGAGGAATTATTATAGCTGGAATCTTGAGTATGAAATAAATTAGAGCCATCCGTCATTGCTTGTTCCAAGTTCCATAAAATTGGAATCAAATGTTGCTGGGAGAAAACCTGGATTATAAAAAAAAAAACATGTTATATTCAATGCAGAATAATAATCAAAATGTAAGTTAAATTTTGCTGTGCGATCGTAGCATTAATTAATAAAAAGACGTACTTTTCCCAGTCGAAATAGCATGACCGCATTTTTGAAAGCCGTGAGGTCCATCCTCATGAACCTGGGCAACACCAGCTGCAGGATGCAAGTGTAGGAGGGGAAGTTCTCAGCAATGAACTGCATGTAGTTCGAATCTAGTACTCCCGCCGCCTCTTCTTGGTTGTTGTTATGTCCAGGGTATCTAAAAAATACACAAGATTCTTAGAATTTACTCTGTGGTGTAGAGGTGTGGGTTAGGGCTGCCGATCTGGATGAGCAGGTTCAATTCCCACAGGGAACACACAAAGTTGATGTTATGCTATCGTTAGGTTAAGACAATGCAGACTGAGTCACCTGGTTTTCTGAAAAGAACATATGAATAGACAGAACACAAACATAATAGGGTGTAAGCACAGAAAGGATATACAATATACATAGTATGTCTGCTTTGTGGGTGTAAGAGACAGCTTCCTGCAAACTCATAGTGGTTAATTGCTCAGTCAACGAAACTGAACAACTTTCATCAGGAAATAAATAAAAATTTGCCATCCCCGTACAAATTGTATGATTGGTGTGGTTATTTTATATCGCGAAGTCGCTTTCATTTTCATTTCCTGAAAAAAATCCAGGTGATAGTGGTTCAGTTTCGTTGACTGAGCAACCCCTATGAATTTGCGGGAAGCTGTCCCTTACACCCGTATAGATTGATCATACCTGTCGTGGGTAATATTGTTGTCTGTATACCTCCAAGGCTGTATGAGACTGAGCCAAAGCTCCAGGACCAGTCTGAATGAAGCGTCTAGCGGCCATGTTAGCACCAGATGTTTTATATAATGATACGCTCTCGCGCACATGATCTGTCGCGCGTATTTGTGCAGCGCCGACGACCGCGCGGCCGTATCTGTCAGGTGCTTAGCTGAATACGAGTGTATGTGCTTCACTAGAACTCTTACAGTTCGAACTCTTTCAGGAGTTGAACACATTGACTGGTAGCCTCTTTGGAAAAGCTGGAAGGAAAAAGTATGGATTTATTATAAACAGTAGTTCAATATCTTCTCGCATGTTGAAGTCTCGCATGTCGCAGGACTGGCGTTTGTACTATACTATGTACAGATGATGGTAATCTATTTGAGTATGTGGCAGGACGTGGGCGGGGTGCGGGAGGCTAACGTCAACTTATCTACCAATAGCGCAGCTTCCTCACCCCCAAAGTTACTTCAAGAAGTTTTCCCCCATTCATAGTCAAGTCAGCAAAGGCGATTGCTGGGCAGGGCCGGATATTGTGCAAATTAGCAGGCCTGATCCTGATCAGATATTTCCTTTGCTGACTGTACCTAAAGTGCTATGGCCTGATATGACTTACATCCATTTCCCTAGGGTTGAACTGGTCCACGCTCATCCAGATGTCCACAAAGACCTGCAGCACGGTCTCGGAGCGCCACACCTCGTTGCGCGACTGCGACTGCGGCGACGAGTGCTGGCTGCTCATACCGCACATGTCCGGGATTAGCAGAAGAGATGGTGTGTGCAAAGGCCTATTGAAAAATTAATAAATTACAGAATACTGTTCATAGGCACAGTATAGAGTAAAGTAATATATTGACTATGCATGCATATGCAAGTTAGGAATTTAAAATAAAAGATGTGATTAAAATCCAGCAGTAAAAAGAGCAATATCCCAAATAAAATCCAGAGAATCCACTCCTCCAGGGTTAACTGGAATGGAAATTCGTGATGCTAATCAACATGATATAGAGACTTTAAAATCTGTTAAAATTGTTTTATTAAAATATAGGAAGTTTATTGCAAAAATTCAATAAGTCTCCAAACAATTTACCTGTTGGCAGTCTGCAAAGGTGCAGACATGGCGACCTTGCCAGTATAATTGGGAATAAGAGGCGTCACTGGCACATTAGGGTCTGCTGGTAGGAAGTGCACGAGGTAGTCACAGGCGAGGGCAAAGTAAACACTGTTCCAGTTCTCCCAAGTGCTTTGCTGCTGGCTGTTGTTCACCAGGTGCAGGGCAAAGTTGAAGATGTAGAAGTCAAATGGATCTGAGTTGCGGAGTCAAGGTTTTAGTTTTACACACAAAAATTAGACCTTTATAGGCAATTAAATAGTCAACAAATATTTCTAGTGGAGTACTGTGTATTGCTGATAGAGTGATAGATCAGCTCATCACTAAAACCTTAAGATAAAACCTTTATGATTTAGTTAGAGGTACTTAGAATACAATTTCAATTTTATTAGTTTTCTAACTTCATGTATTTTCTGTGGCTTAGCTAGCTTAATATTCTCAGCTTTGAAATTAGGCAGCAATTTCTGGAACAAGTAAAAAGTAATGCACTGAGAATGCTTAATTTAATTTAAAGAAGCATTCATAAAACAATGTTTCTTGTTGAAAAGGATACTCAATGCCAAAGCAACAAAGTTCATTGTTTGTGTATCCACAACCAACATGTCTGAATAAAACTGAGGACATCTGCCTCTTTCCAAGCTCATTTGAAGATCCAGCTGAAAAATAAATACAAACCATTATTTTGTGCAAAGGTCTGCATAAAACCATCAAACCATCTACATTACTTTTGGTCGCCAATTGGGTGCTGACTAATACTACAATCCATTCACACAGATAGTAAACTGATGTGTTCATCTAAAAAATTAAACCAAAATAAAAATTCAAAAAAACATTTATTTCAATCATACTTACTGGTAAAAGATTGAGTGGGAGATCATATTTTAGCTGTTGATCAGACATCAACTTGTAGCACAAACGGAACATAGGACCCTGAGGCTCCAGGAATCCAATGAGCGCCTCAAACTCATGTCTGTTGCCTTTCAAATTATCACAAGTAACTGTCTTCAAGTTCCAGCCGCTGCTGAATGATGAGGCAAATATATTGTTGATCAGTTGTGGAAATAAGGCTTGAAGCTCTTTGGTTGGGGCAGAACGATCAATAAGTTTAGTCAATTCTATCAGCTTTTCTTCCAGTCTTAGGTTGAGGCAGGTGTAAAATTTACCCTGTAAGTTAACAATTGGAAATTATAGAACAAGCTTTTTACCTTGGCAATGTAGCATAGCAAGCAAGGGAAGAACACAAAATACTTACCATTATGTCCTCTGCCATTTTGTATCTTTTATTGTTTCTGTTGTTTACTGAAAATTTATCCCAGGCTTTATCCCAGACTTTATCCCAGACTCTTTTCATAGGTTATGATACCTACTTTATGGATAAAATTGAACTGAAGTTATAAGCTACAAAAATGCGGCATTGTGTATATTCTTAAAAAGTACTATAATTAAAGAAATGAATACACAAAAGGCTGTAATTTCTTCAAAATAAAATAGCGGTACACTACAATACTTCTGCCAAAAATGTTTTTTTATTTTTTTGAGGGTTTTGGCCTAGTAACTAAGAGCTTTGGGCCATACCAAAAACCATGAATGAAAATAGTTACTTATTATGATTGGATACGTAATAATGTTCGCAGGTTCGCGCTGTATTTTTCTTTCCCTTCAATGTGAAATTCCATCAAATGTTATTTTATTGAATTTTATTTCCTTTTGAAAATAATGCAATTTATTATTACGTTTGCTACTACGGTAGGTAATAGGTGTTTTTAGAATATATTTTATTTTATTAAGATAATCTAGATGCCTAGGATAAAAATCAAATAAAAAAAAAGAACTTTGACAGCTCGTTTATTTTTATTGTTTCTGAGCGAGCATAGAAAGTAAAGAAAGAGATAGATTCTTCTAATGTTCATCACGTTTATCTCATTCTTACATATAATTTGTGTGTGTCTGCGAGTGTGAGCGAATAATGAAAGAAATCCTCACGTGTAAAATTGATAACATTTGTTAAAAATAATTAGGTATATCGAAGTGAATGGGTAATAATGTCTTCCGACTGGTTTCAAAGCATCAACCAGCCCAAACTGGTAGCGGCCCCGATGGTAGACGCCAGCGAACTGGCTTGGAGACTCCTCTGTCGCAGGCATGGAGCCCAGCTATGCTACACTCCAATGTTTCACAGTAATATTTTCACTAAAGATCCAAAGTACAGGAAGGAAAATATGGTCACTTGCGAAGAAGACCGACCTCTAATTGTTCAGGTATATTTTTTATTCAAATGCTGTTTATAAATATTTGCTCCTATTTGCATATTCTTTTAAACTTTTTATTTTTTTTCCTAATCACAGTTTTGCGGTAATAATCCTGATATAATGGCAGCTGCTGCAAAGTTAGTGGAGGGTCAGTGTGATGCAATTGATATCAACCTGGGGTGCCCACAATCAATAGCCAAGAGAGGTCACTATGGATCATTTCTCCAAGATGAATGGGATTTACTAAAAAATATAAGTATGTTATGCACTATTTCTTTGCCTTGCCTTTATTATAAAAATGAGCTTTTTTATGGTTAAATCTGTAACAGTCTGTAGTAACTTGTAGCTGAGTTATTAAAAAATTGAACTGACTAAAGTTTATTTTTAGTTGGTGCCATGTCAAACGCGGTTTCTGTTCCCATCACTTGTAAAGTGAGGATCTTTGACAGTGTTGAGAAGTCTGTGCAATATGCCCTGATGCTGCAGAATGCTGGATGTAAGTTGCTGACAGTTCATGGCAGGACTAGGGAGCAGAAAGGGCCCCTTACAGGGATTGCTAATTGGGAATATATTAAAGCTGTAAGGTTTGTATTCTTAATTAATATTTTTAGTTTTATTACTATGCATTTCATTAAAAGTGTGTATAAAATTATCAATACATAATCATTAATCATGCTACAGTCAGGATGATAAGATTAATAAGAAAAGATGATGATATTTTTTTTCAGGGAGGCAGTATCTGTTCCAATGTTTGCAAATGGAAATATACAATGCTTAGAAGATGTGTACAGGTGCATAGACTTCACAAAAGTAGATGGAGTGATGAGTGCTGAAGGCATCCTGACCAACCCAGCTCTGTTTGCGGGCATCAACCCTGTCACATGGGAAATGGCAGAGGAGTATCTTGATCTAGTTGAGAAATATCCATGTCCAACTTCATATATTAGAGGGCATTTGTTCAAAATATTCCACAAAATGTAATGCAAATTGTTAGAATATAATTTTAAGTGTTTCATTTTTAATACAATATTTAAATATTGTTATCTTTTTCCAGATTTACATTTCCAGAAAATAATGAAGTACGAGAAATATTAGCTACTGCTCAAAACCTTGATCATTTTAGAAAAGTTTGTGTAGATATAAAAGATAAATACTCTCCATATCATGAAGGCAAAAATCACTTTGAAAATGATGATAATATAACTAGGCTAGGGTTTAACCTAATTCTTCCTCCATGGATATGTCAACCTTATGTACGAATGTCTCCTGAAGAACATGCACAAAAAATGGAGAAATGTAGCCAGGTCTGTATATTAAAATTTAATACATCTCTAATCTTCTGCCTATTTTGACTATGATATATTGTAGGAAAATAATAATCAAATAAAGAGGACACATGAGGGATCAGATGGAGAAGTGTTGTCAAGAAAGAAAATGAAAAAATTGCGACGTGTTATGAGAAGACCAAATAGAGGGGATAATCAAGAATCAAATGGCAGAAGTGGCGAAATATGTGTAAATGAAACATGTCCAAATCCTCTTGTAAGTATATTTAAACATCAATCAATTTAAAGTAGTGTACATTTAGTATTTATAGGTCTGGAGATTTAGAGGCACACTTACTAGTATCCCGGATCTTAGTCTTATTTTTTATTTCAGGGTGGAAAATGTGCATATCAGAGGTGCAGAAAATGCTGTAGAAATAAATGTTATGAGGACAACCTTGACTGCCCAGGACATAGAATATTAATTTATACAAGAAGAGAAATGGCTAAGAAATTAGCTCTGGACAACAATATACTCCAAGACAATAAATTAGAGAAAACGTGAAATGTACAAATTCAATTAACCTTAACATATAGAACGTATATATACGAATTTATGTATATTTGTACAGTTTTACAAGAATATATATTTTAATAGAAATTACATTTTTATCTTGCTAATCGTTACATTCGCTAGTAGTGGGGTGCATTATCCTAAAGTCCTAAAAGATTAAATTGATTTATCTCTTGCTTAATTAAAATTAGTAGGTAATAAGCAAATCTAGCGCCACGACCAAAACTACCTATAGTGCAGTGTAGCTAAAACGACAAAACTTTCTAAACTGCTTGACCCTTCTGTTGCATAAAACGCATTATAACACCTGCATTAAAGAATTTGCTTTTTAGTTGCAAAAACTTGAATCTTACGATCACATTCTTCGATAAATTACGTCTATTAATACGACGTGGTGGAATACGGTCGATGATTTTCTTAAACTCCTGGGGTGTATTTGGGCTATTGGTTGTCAACTTCGACAGCAAGCAAACTAACTCTTCATTTTTCTGCCCTTCCTGTATCTGAAACGTTTCATGATTGTCTACCTCTCCATGAGGTTGTTTCTCCATCGCATTAATGTGTTGTTGTTTCATTGTGTTGAAATCATTCATCCTAGAGATCAACAGCTGTTTTTGTTCTTGGATGGCAGATACTTTTGCTTGAAGAAGGGATATCTGCTGCTTGAGATCCTTTATTTCTTTCATCTGGACATTAATGTCTTGTTCGTTTTTCATTCGAGATACGATAAATTCCAATTTCCCAATTTTCCCTATCAGAGTTTCATGTAGGTGACCGATATTCTTAACAGATTTTTCAATTTTATTTATTTTTTCAGTGAGCTCTTTCAGTATGAGATTGTTTAGGGACTCTAACTTTGAATCGAAGTGATCTGTTAAATCTGAGAGGTGCTTCTCTATATCTTGTTGTTGCTGAATCTTCTTTGATGTTTTTGTTGCCCATGCCTCGTTGTCGTGTATCAGCTGCGTTGATGTCTTCCCGCATTTATTCACTACGACTTTAACATCAGAGGAGTACTTGATTTTTACCATTTTAAAAAGATTTTTAATTGCGATACTTAAATATCTTTTGTTTATGTAATGTGTTGTCATAGAAACTAACGATTTACGACGTATTTAGTTTTGTTTTTATTACGTAACATAACACTACGATTACCTGCTCCAAAACTCAGTTTCTATAGGATATTTAAACTTAATTTAACATTTACGGTAAAGTAGACTAAAAACATGGTGTGAGCTTTGTATAAAAATCATTACGAAGACCCCAAATGAAGTCATCATGTTGCGCGCGCAGTCCCACCACCACCACCACCAGCAGCGCAGCGCCACCACCCGACCCATTTCTAACATACCAGCTAACCTACCTCGCCTGCCTTTCAATTAAGTAATTTAAGATATACCATAAAACATTTCAAAAACACAAATGGGCGAATGCTGTACGTGTAGACAAGCACCAAGACCCCAAAGAAGGATAAACGGTCTTCAACTTCCTCTTAATTTTCTACAAGTTATGGGCTGGACTGTTTTCATAGTGACTGCCCTGTTGAATTTTATGGTTTTAATAGAAATCCAATTCCACGAATTAAAAGTGGTGTCTATAATAATGTTCGTGATCTTGTACGTGTGCCACATATCATCCCACGTGACGGCAGCTCTGATAGACCCCAGTGAGAGGGAGCTCCGGAAGCTGAAAGTAAACAACGTGCCAGAGTTCGACCGCAGCGTCCACGCTCACGTCATCGAAAATGGGAGGTGCCACTTGTGCAACATTTACACGAGCAGTAAGAACACGAAGCACTGCAGTCTGTGCAACAAATGCGTCGACCACTTCGACCACCATTGCAAGTGGCTGAACAACTGCGTCGGCCAGAGGAACTACGCTGCATTCATCACTTGCGTTACTACGGCTCTACTGATATCAATATTTACCACCACTTTATGTCTAACGGATATCGTGCTCTTCATGGCACATCCAAATCAGTTGAGTCTTGCAGCTCAGGATTATATTAACTGCACCGGTGGAAGTTCGCCAAATTACATAAAATACTGTAAAAATTCGATATCTTTTCTCACATTTTTAGTGATATTTGGTGTGAGTGCCTTAGCAATAGCATGTGCCTTATTACATCTGTGCTGTTTTCACGTTTACATATCAATTTTAGGAGTATCAACTTATGAGTATATTGTAAAGGGCAGTACAAAAAAATCAAGCCCTAAATATAATGCGAGATGTTGCATGTTAAACATATCAAAACACCAGCAACCTGAAAGAAGTAAACGATATCGAGGCTCAGGCGAGCCTAAAGACGAAACTGACAATGATGCGAGTGCTGTAAAAATACACAACTCATACGAAACTGAGGAGAGGAATGTGACTAGCTTGATAACGATGTTAATTTCTAATGAATTAGTAAGAGCTAAGAAAATATTCCTTTACGACAAAAACAAAATACATCCTCAGCCTCAAGCTCCTCAAACGCAAAATGAGAGCAGCAATAGCTGAAGTCTTATTCACTCTAGATACCTACTAAGAAGTCTGGTTTAATGTCCTTCCTTGTTTATAGTAACTCGACCGAAAATTGCCAGGAACATTATGAAGGATTGGATGTTGTCATTATTTACCTATTTTTCCTTAAACTAGTTTTTTTCTTTTGTAGCCAATAATATAATCTGGAGATTTTATAAGTTTGATTACATAAACTTATATATTTTTTGCTGTGATGTTTCTCTACGTTTTGTTTACACAGCTTGTAGTTTATGTACAAAAGATGGTGCAACTATGACGTCAATGAAACATATTATTGGGTTGATTATTTATTTAATTAATCACTATGAAACTTATAAATTTGAATACATTATCATTACAGTATAACAAATCAATAGAACACCTGAACATAGTACGTTTGACACAACACCCCCAAACACATATACATAATCTATATTAAATAGAAGAGATCTTAATTTATTCACGTTTGCGGCGACGGTTCTGTTCCTCCTGAAAGAAAAGAAGATAAAATCATATTAGACTAAAATTGAAGGCATCTAATTTAATGAACAAGACTAGAATTTTACTTAGCAGTCTAGTCTAGCTAAACTACTAGCGCGCTTCATACGCTTTTATAATGCTCTGTTGTTTACTTCAGAGATAAATAAAGAGTAAAGCATGTATTGTAACAGATTTTAATTTAAAAACAACACGCTTATTTATAAACTAAGTGGCCTTTTATCAAAATGAAGGTGAATGCAATAAATACTTGGAGTAAAAAAATAAAAAAAATGTAAATACGCAAGTTTATCCACCTTTATTAGGCTCACTCAGAAATTGAGGAGGAGGAGGAGAATTCACGAGGAGAATTATCTTTAGTTTTCTTTTGGACCTGCAAAGGTCAGTGAAAAGTTTATAGTCAATAAGAAGTTTTTTTTTTTTGCCTTCACTATCATATTGCCTAGTAGTTCAATGTAGCATACCTTCTGTGTTAAGATAATGAGAAGTCTTCGGAACACTCCAACAAAGTCGATGAAGAGCTCGAGAGCATGTTGCACGAAGTCCTTGCTGCCCATGCGGCGCTTCTCGATGATCAGTTGTGTGTCGAACAGTACGAACCCACACATCAGCACAAGGCCTAAGTACAGGTGTGCCTGAAAATAAGGAAAAGGATATCATTAATTATGGATAATCTTTTAAGTAATTTATACTAGCTCAAAACATTTAGGCTAGATACATTTTGGACCTATTTTTTTTAAATACATTTAAGTACTATTGTAAAGATACATAACTTAAAAAAATTAAAAGATATTTATCTAAAATAGAAGTAAAATTACTTAGATTAAAAGTAATAAAGGCTACTTTCTTTTACTGCTAGAAAATATCTAAAGGAAAATTATCATTAGTTCATGGTTAAAACTATGTGGTTATTACCATTGTTCATGCACTTTTGTTAAGGTTTACTTCTATGGGAAAACTCATTAGGTCATGGTTAAAACCATTTACTCTCTTTTGTACAGGATTTTTAATGTACAAATAAGTAATAATTACCTGGTAAAGGAGTGACGACTGCATAAACAGGTTAGCCAGGCTCATAATGGACATAGATGTGAGCAGAGTGAACAGAGTGCCTCCGAGGAACAAGTAGCTTCCGCGGTCAGCGAGCATCGCCGTGACCGAGAAGCAGACAAACACCACTGTGGTGCCGAGCAGGGCTGTGATGATGATGGACGGGTCCACTATGCTGACATACTCCATCAGTGGGCCCATGCTCATACCTAGAAAGAAAACATTATGTTTATTACAAGTAACAATAAACATTTTTTTTTTTAATCAAAGTTAAGTTTAAGTTTATTGTTATTGGAAAATTTTAAACAACAATCTTTATCATAAATTCTATTATTTATTCAATGCTAACAATGGCAAGTGTAGATCAGTGTTTATTATTGCTTGTTAATACATATTTTACCTGATGTAAGTCCGAATCCCAATAAGTACCCAAGTCGCAGGCTTGTGTTTTTCCCATTGTCGGGAGTGGCAATGAGCATGAGCATTAGTCCAGCACCAAGGATGGCCGAGAGGAAACCAGCTTGGAACCGTGTGAACATGTCAACATACACACCGGCCGTGGCCGATGCGCATGTCATCATGAGTGTGCCGTATACATTTTTAAGATGTTGTCGCACTGGCGGCTCCCTAAAATGATGACACACTTTAGATATGCCTATTGTGATAAAAATGTGACAGTATGCAATGTTCAATTCAATTTGAATTTATTACTTAAGGTATATTTAATAGAGTCCAAAGGTTTTGTTGCACAACAACAATAACTAATTACCATAGTCAGCAAACGGCAAAATAGAAAATGACCGAAAATCTTGGTAATAAAAAGTCGTTATTTGAGGATCATGGAGTTCATTCGGTTAATATCATCTTTTTAAATTGAAATTTACTATTCAACTTTCAATCAGTATTGCTGATAGATAGCCTATTATTAAAAATGCGATAAGTAACAATCATGTGACGTAAAGTTATTTGTTTACGCCTTGGGTTTACGCGCACGTAGAACTATTTCTGTATTTGTCTTGAGTGTTCTAGAATCATGTAGAATTAACTTAACACTTTGTAACGATGACCTCGTAAGCTAATGAACGGGAACTCGAGCCTTCTTATATCTTTCTAACATACTATATCAACATGCAATGTAAAGTAGGTAGTACATTATCAAATAGATAATCAAATCAGTACCTACGAAAGAGAGGTAAAAAATAAATCAAGGATACTCACAGGCGATTCTGAAAACCATTGATAAATGTTTGTAGATTTGGTGTCATATTGAAAGTATATCACCAACGTTTACGAAATCAAAATCTCTTCACTTGGATTAATTTCAGCAAAAATTGGCTTTCTCCAAAAGTATTTCACGTTTTCTATCTGATGCAACAAAATGAACTGAAGTTTGAGCTGCTGAAGAAACGAGCATCGAAATAAATATCACATCATCCAATTGGACACGTCATCTAAAAACGATTCATAAAAAAGAAACAAAAGTAAATTTTCATTGGTCCATGAGCACAATTCTTATAAAATTTAACCAATCGGCAACTTCTTTTAAGAAACGTCATACACAATGATTGTTTCTATTGGCTAGTGAAAAAGATCTGTCAACGTCAACGGTCTGTTTTTTCGTACATTAACTGCGCTTTAGGAAAGAAAGAAAAGAGTACCACAGTAGTCTTCTAGTCTTCGAGCTTCCGTCCGGTCTGCACAAAAAAAGTGGTTTTATTCTGAAGTCTGGTCCTATCCCATCGAACTTAACCTATGGTTCATAAAATAATACTGAATAAAAGAATGAAAATAACTAGAAGAAGATACAAGAAGTTTATAATGTTTCTCCCTCTATAACTGTTGTTGACGTCATTATGCACTATAAATAAGGCGTCTGTTTTGACAGCTGTTGTCACGTTCTCTAACCTAAAAATTCTGGGCAATGTGGTAAACATGCTCAATATTATTTAGTTTTATCACAAATAGTTTAATTTAATAGTGCAAAATGGGAAAGAAAACCAAAGTTGGAAAACAGCGGAAAGATAAATACTATCAGTTAGCGAAGGAAACAGGTACCTATATCATATGTCGCGTAACCTAAAGTATGTTCTTTTATTTCGTTTCAGCACAATATATAAATGTTGTGGTAAACTTTTACAGGCTATCGTTCCAGAGCTGCCTTCAAGTTAATACAATTGAACAGGAAGTTCGGGTTTTTACAGAAGTCTCGAGTATGTATAGATTTATGTGCAGCTCCTGGAGGGTGGATGCAGGTGGCCCACCAGAACATGCCCCTGTCCAGTGTGGTCATTGGTATCGACTTGTTTCCAATCAAACCAATCCCAGGATGTATCAGCATAACTGAAGATATTACAACAGAGAAATGTAAAACAGCCATAAAAAAAGAGATAAAAACATGGAAAGCAGATATTGTGCTCAACGATGGTGCTCCAAATGTTGGTCTGAATTGGCTCCACGATGCATACCAGCAGGCGTGTCTAACGCTCAGTGCTCTCAAGCTAGCTACAAATTTCTTAAGAGAAGGAGGTTGGTTTGTGACTAAAGTGTTCAGGTCTAAAGATTACCATGCACTACTTTGGGTCTTCAAGCAATTTTTCAAGAAAGTCCATGCAACAAAACCACAAGCTTCTCGTAATGAGTCTTCTGAGATCTTTGTTGTGTGTCAGGGATACATTGCCCCAGACTCCATTGATCCCAAGCTGCTGGATGCTAGGCATGTGTTTGAGGAACTGGATATTGTGAAAAAGCAGCACATGAATCTTTTGCACCCTGAGAAGGCAAAGAAAGCTAAAGCTGAAGGGTACAAAGAAAATGATTATACCACATTTCACCCAGTGCCAGTGTCAAGCTTTTTTGGTGATGATGATCCTTTAGACCTTCTTCAAGGATGTTCACAGGTGAATATAGGCAATATATTATATAAATCCTTTTTTTTACTAACATAGCATAAGTAAATATATCTATTAGTCCCACTGGGTGGACCTATATTATTTGTTTAGTACATATTTGTGTTATAATTTTCCCTATTATATTTCAGATTGTGTTGGATGACAAAACCATAGCAGAACATCCTAGAACAACTCTAGAAATAAAGGAGTGCTGTAAGGATATAAAAGTGCTTGGCAGAAAGGATTTGAAAGCCCTTCTGAGTTGGTTGAAGCACATCAAAGAATGGAAAGGAAAACAGGTAAATGTTGCTTTGCTTTATATCAAAAGATAGTATTGTTTCTTGTAACTTTAATTCCGCATGTTTTGCATGTTAAGCCAACCAACCAAAATAATTTATCTTTTACGAAATTAGAAGTGAATTGATTTTGGCATAGTTTATTTAAAATGTCCACCTTGAATATTTTTGATACAATTATTTCTGAAATTTGAAATATTTCGGTATTTTTTTTCAGGAAGTAAAGGAGGACAAAAAAGAGACTGAGGAAGTAGAAAAGGAAGATGAGGAGGAGGAGGAAGATGAAGAAGAAAAGGTGGATGAAGAAATTGCTAACCTGCAGGTGAGATAATAACCACTGATATGTAATAGGAATTAATTATCTTAAGAATAATAAGAATAAGAATAAGAATAATTTATTTAATAAAATAATGTTTACATCAAATATTATTAAATTACAGACTAATATAAATGCAATTACTAATTAGTTACTAACTTAAATATACATAAAAGAATAATATTATGATGAACATATCTTGTTTTGTAAAATAATTGGCAATTTTTGTTGTCCATTATATTTTAAACTTAAAAGTTATGTTTAACAGTTTTATATTTATGCATAGTTTTGTATTCTTTTATAATGATTTACAGGATGAAGAGCGTCGTCTACTAAAACGCAAGAGAAAGCAACTGAATAAGCAGAGACAGAAGCTCGCTGAAAAGATGAACCTAAAAATGGTTTTGAAGGGTGATGATGGGCCTGTCGAAGAAGCCAATGACATGTTCCGCCTATCTGACATCAAGAATGCTGAGGTTTGTCTTGTCAGTCATGTAATAAATGCCTCTGTTGTATAGAATACTATTTTTTTTAAATATTTTCAGTACTTGGAAGAAATTTAATATAAAATAAATATTCATCATCATCATAACATAATAATAATAAAAATAAATACTAAATGTACTACCTATATTCTATCAGTATGTACATAATTTTACATTCAAAAGCCGGATGGTGTAGTGGATAGGGCCGCGGCCTTCTGTGCAGGAGATCGTGGTTCGAATCCTACCACGTACCAATGTATTTTTCGGTTTTCGAATTTCATATGTACGTTTTTTCGGCGCTTTTGCGGTGAAGGAAAACATCGTGAGGAAACCTGCACACACCTACGAAGAAATTCAAAGGTTGTGTGTAACCTAATCTAGGATTAGGCAGTCGCTCTGTGTAAAAAACCAGTACCCTCATTCAATCCCCTAGATTAGGTAGCCGACCCCGTGAAATACGGAAAAAAGGCTAGAAAGATGATGATGATGTACACAATTTTACATCTCTCATAGAAATGTATAGTTTTGAATAGTTTCAAATATTTTTGACCTGTTATGAAATTAGAAGTAGTTTCAAGTCTAAACACAATTTGATTGCAACAACATGGTTGAATTTTTAGCAATTAGCGAAAATCATGGACCAATCACCAGACATAGTGGCTGACGAAGATCCGGACTCAGATGACGAGTTCAAAATCAAAGCTAAGTTTATGAAGTATGATGTTGAAAACTCCAAGCTGGATTCATCAGGCATGTACTACAAGGACTCTGATAGTGAACTGGAAATGGAATCGGATTCAGAGCCTGAGGAGGACAAGGAGACATTGGGTAAGTTATTCCTCTTCTATCTATCTCTATCTATCAAGCCTATTGGTCCACTGCTGACTTTTCTTGTTGCGACATTCTTGCCGATCCTGTGCTATACGCACGCATCCATTACACTTAGATTTATCATACTACTGTAAAAAAAAGAAATTACACCCAAATTCATTAGTTTGTTTGTTGAGCTGACGTGAGAGCATAATAAATTCCAAACTACTAATTTTACATACATACATATAATCACGCCTTTATCCCGAATGGGGTAGGCAGAGCGTTAACGACCAAAGGAAAGGTCGTTCCGCCACGTCTGACAAGTTTGAAAGGGCAATTTTAGACTGAAATTGTGTATTGACAGGTTGTAAGCTCATCGCCTAAATTGCAATACACTGAAACCCTCGAATCCCTTAGCTGGTTTTTACAGCATGCCCTGGGAGGAAATGCAGCCTGCACATTCTGTTTTTCTTTTACTCCCAATCCAGCGTGGAAGCAATTAACTAACAAATTTTACCATTGAGGAATATAATATTTTACTAATATTCGTGTTTTTTTTAGCATTCTCAGATTCTGACACAGATCGTAAAAAGATCGACAAGATGACAAAACTGAACACAATGAAGAACAGCAAAATTGCCAAACCCGAGAAGATTCCCAAGAACAATCCACTGCTGACAGATTTAGACAACACTGATCCTATGTCGAGACGGTCCAAGAAAGCAGAGTTGTGGTTCCAAAAGGAGTCCTTCAAAGATATCGATGAAGATGATGACGAAGGAGTAGACTTAGATAAATTAGTCGAAAATTACAAGGAAAAAGGTAAGAATAAATGTACACAGGAATTTTAGACAGAATACTTTCAAAGTAGCCTTTTGTATCCAAATAATTTCACGAAATAAATGAATTGTTTTTAGGAAAGAAAGTGAAAGGTGATATTGACGAAACTATCAAAAAGGGTCCGACTAAGAAGAAATATGAATCGGATAGTTCCGACGAATCTTCAGACAGCGACTACGATGTTGAAGACACTGTTGCCCCTACTGCAGCAGCGGGTGCCAAAGCCAGCAAGAAAGATGGCTTTGAAGTAGTACAACAAGACCCAGGTAAGTTGAATAACATTCTTAATGCAATCAAAGATTTTAGCCATAACGGGATGACAAACTCAATTTTACGCGATATTTTATTTTTAGTCTTTGAAGTATGTAGTTTTGTCAGAATATAACTTATGAGAAATCGCATTTTTTACCGAATGACGTTTCAACTGGTCAAAGTTGAAATTTTTTGTTTCCAAGATTATCTCAGACGTCGGGTAAAAATTGTTCAAAATCTGCCCTTAATTTTGTGTGAGGTGAAGGTGTTTACATTCCAAGTTCTGTTGACAAGACAATCTCTGTTAACTTGTCAACTGTCACAAACACATAAAAATTGGTATCCAGAACTGAAAAGGCTGAAGCGAACCCTGAAGATGGACGCGGAGACACTGGCCCTGGGCACCATGATAGCCACGTCGAAGAAGTTCAAGCGGGACCTGATCGACGACGCTTGGAACCGCTACGCCTTCAACGACAAGAACCTGCCCGACTGGTTCGTGGAGGACGAGAACAAACACATGAAGAAGGAGGTCGTCGTGCCAGAGGTAATTCATGTCATCCTCTACATAGGAGCATAGGTATGGAAGAAGTTCAAGCGGGACCTGATCGACGACGCGTGGAACCGCTACGCCGTCAACATTGAAATGGAATAAAAACAATTTATGGGAAGAAAGTCATATAAGAGGGAAATAATATTGCATATTTTTTTACATTCGTAACAAACTAAGCTTACAAAGCCATGTAAAAACAAACAAAAGCAAAATGAAAAAATAAAATCTTTATTTACAGAAATACACTGAAGAATACAAGAACAGAATGCAAGACATAAACGCCAGACCAATCAAGAAAGTCATTGAGGCTAAGGCGCGTAAGAAGAAGCGTATGTTGAAGAAGATGGAACGCGCAAAGAAGAAGGTAGAGGCCGTCATGGAGAACTCAGACATGACGGACAGAGAGAAATCACAACAAGTTCAAAAGCTTTATAAAAAGGCAACAACCGAGGGCAAAAAGAAAGTCACGTATGTAGTGGCGAAGAAACACACGACCGCCAAACGCATGAAGCGACCGAACGGAGTCAAGGGACACTACAAAGTCGTCGACCCTCGCATGAAGAAAGATCTCCGCGCGCAAAAAGCGAAAGAAAAAACAAAGGGACGTGGTAAGAAAGCCCAGAAAGGTGGCTCGAACAAAGGCAGGGCTAAGAAAACAGCGCCCAAGAAGAAAGGGGGGAAGATGAAATAATCTGTTGAACCTGTATCGTAATGTAAGTATTCCTAACCTATAAAAATATAGAAATTATTATTTCAATAAAACTGTATTTTCTCTTTACAATCGCACAGTCATATTTTACAATAACTTGATGTAGAAATAAATGCTAGAAATAATTAATGATAATGCCTGTATTGAAATTGATAACAGAAAAGTGATAATTATTTTGGCTCCATATAACTGTGAACATTATGTTTTTTGTCAATTATAGTAGGTTAAAGGAAAATTGCGTAAGCCAAGGGCAGGGCAGGGCGCAGTTTTACGATTAGAGGTATTTTCCATGAGCGGCGGCGGCGAGCCGGGCGTCCGGGCGGGGTGGTGGCGGTACTTGACATTACCAAGATTACTGACGAGGGAAGGTCAGGGTCGCGGTATTTGCGTCCTCGTGCGTCACTCGCGCTTAGCCGCCCGAGTTCAGGGACACCCGCGCCATATAAATGATATCACTTTGTTACTCGGCCTTGGTGTCTAATTCTGAGTCGCTCTAACTACGCCGTCTGCCTACTAAGTGGTATTGAACGATGTCCGTGATTTTTGCTTTAATAAATTAATGGGTACGTTTGTGTTGTGGGTTCATGGTCAATATGGTCATTTGCTAATTCAAGTTTAAATCGACATGTATGGATCTGGGCGTAACTATACGAATGATAAAATTGGATATGGGTACATGGGTAGGTTAGATTTGGCCCTGCTGTTACTGTCGGTACATTTTAACTTAACACTAATTAAGTATTCACGATCAATATGAACTTGAACAGACCATTTCGGTCACTGCGTCATCGGAAATTCAGCGATGACGCCGTTAGTTTGTATTAGAACCGTCCGGATTTTAAATAGGCATAGAGAACATCGGAAATTCAGAGAATGGGGGGTGAGTGGGAAGTTGGGAGGATGGGAAAGCAGGTAGGTAGAGGTAGGAAGGCGGTGAGCGGGCTAGCGGGTAGGTAGAGGGCGGGCGGGCGCGCTATATCGAGCGCGCGATCACGGCCAAGGCCGCGCGCGACCGTCACCGTTCCCGGCCTCCCGCCTCCCGCGCACCCTCCCTCACATACATAGGTTCATTGTACATAACTGCATATACACTAACAAAATTTTCCTCCAATCAACATGCACCTATTGCGACTCAAAATCACAACACAACTGCGCGCTAGTAATATTTCGCCTCTTAAGACTTAGATTGGAGATCAGAAGATTTTGATCTATGAACTTTCTGAGAATTCGCTAAAAAGTTACTCCAGAAATTTATCCGTAATAACTGAAATTACATATTTTTTCAATGTACTTAGTCTGTATTTCACAGCTAGATTTCATTTGGGAATGTTATGAGCGTGACGGTAACATAAACTCTTTACTGAGTAGGTACCTAACATCCCGACACGACCTTGTGTAGCAAATTAAGGTTAGGCGTGTTTATAGGTAGACTGTAGGTAGGTTCGGAGTGACGTCCGCAGCAGGTAGCGGGCCCGGCGGGGGCGCCGCGACCTCGCCCTCACAAGGTCGCGGGTTCCATTCCACTCCGCCGCACCACATGTCCGTTCCTACTCAGTAATCTTCCATTATACAGCCGGTGCACGCCAGCGGCGCCCTCATCAGTTAAAAAATCATTACTGAAAACGCAATTAATTGGAATTTCGGTAGATCAGATTAAAGTTTAGGTAGGTACTGAAGTTTGTTTTAAGCACTATAAATTCATGATTCAGTGTTTACAGCAGTTACAGATAGCAAAAGTGCTAAAAATGGCCGTTTTTCGCAAATTTTCTTTCCGTTTCTACCACGAACTATGATTTGCAACTTTATGAGGTTCTAAACTATCTTCTTTGCTTTCACTTCAATCCCGGATTTTCGATTAATTGTAAGGTATTTAAAAAAAAAAGGTGAATGCAGCAATACCCTAAAATTTGTTCATGGTAGGTACCTACACAATAAGAATGGTAGGAGAACTAGGAGAGACTGAAATTAATGCAATATGCAAACTTTATCTTACTTACAATAATAAACTAATTTAATTAGGTATATGCAACTAACAGCATTAAGGTAAATTTACATTCCGAATTTAAGTAGGTAGGTAAAAACAGTATTCAGTTCATTAGGTAGGTACTATTACTAATCCAGCAGGTACATACTTCTTAACGTAATCCCACAAAAAAGTCATGCATGTGAAATCAGTTAATAACCAGTTCGAGGCCAGTACTTTCAAATTGACAATGCATTATCCCTGAAGCAAAGCGTAGCAACAGCGGCCGGCCTCATTTACACAAACCCGCTCCGGTACCAAGCACAGACTACCTATACGAGAACGTTGTGCAATGTTGACATGAATTGCAACTATTTCATTGAGATAGCGTTGAAGTTGTAGTAATCGGTCAAATATGGAACGCGGCTTGCATGCGAGCGGGAGTTGCCCCTTGCGGTCGTCGAACCCGCGGCACTCGGAGGGTCCACGCCAGCCGGCGCTCTACTCGGGCTACGGTGGCCCACGCCGCACGCAGGCTTCACGCCTCGAAACTAGCCCAACCGACGACGTCGACACGTCATCACCGCGTTACGTATGACGGCTGTTATGCACACGGTATATGTAGACCTGGCACGCGTATGGCTTCGTGAGAATTTGAAATCCGAAACAACTCTAACTATGTAAAGTAAGCGTTTTAAACAATCGCTGTAGACGTCGACTGCAAACTTAACAGAGAATGTTCTAGCAAAAAACAGGAAACGATGTTGAGTTGAATCTGTTTATTTTGTCACACCAAGATAATAAAGCTGGTAAATTCCACTAACGATATATTGTCCGAAAACCTACGCAGGTGCCACATGCCACCTAAGCAATTTATATTATTGCCCAAAACAATAATAATTCAATTCATAAATCCAGCTCGATGACCCCCCAGTTGAAACAATAACAGCGAGGAAAGGATAAACGGGAGCACGTCGGCAGTTCGTCACGGGTTTTATAGCCGACCTTCAAGCATCCGGGAGATATTCTTAACAAGTACGGCTTTCGAGCGAACCCATTTAAGATCTATTTCGGCTAACGACCGTTCGGCGAGAGGTTAATCGTCGTTCACCTGCGGTTAACTGTCGCGGCCGGCCGGGGCTCGCTTTGTCCGGCGTTGTTTGCTCGCGAGCGTATCCGCAGCGTGGCCGTGAACGTGGTCGCTCACCCCGAAGCGCCAATCGCACTAAACCAGCCGTTTTTATTGTGCGGGGGCGACGATTTGTGGCCTGTTCCTGCAAACGGGCAATTCGTCCGCAAGTCGATGGCTTTCTGTAACTCTCTGTGTTCTCTGCAGTTGCACTCGAAGGTACCTTGACCCTAGCT
>JARACY010001125.1:0-65725 GCA_029255725.1 Scrobipalpa atriplicella | reverse complement strand
ATATGAGGAAGTAGAATATTCAGGCTTAGGCTGCTTTTAATGCATACTAATATTGTAAATGCGAAAATAACGATGTTTGTCTGCCTGTCGTTTGTTTGTAACTTTAGCACACTGAAACAAGTAAACAGGATAATGATAAGATTTGGGAGGACGATATAGGTAGGTAGTATCCTAGACACGGTCAATCCATTGTCATTTATTTTATAGTAAAAGTGTGACTGTTTACTTACAAAATAAATTGATTTTCTTTTTTTTCTCTTTAGGCTATTTACCTTAGGAAAATACCTTCTTCCCAAGGGAAAACTCTTGCAGAATAAATCCGCGGGACAGAAAGGGGTCGTTAATAAAAGCAGTTATATTACCATTAACAATGCTGGTATTATTTCTGCTCACTTTGGAGCATTTCCTCCACGTGTGGGAATTAGCCGACCCTGTGTATCCCGGAGACCGACAAACAAACGTATTGTGCCGGCACGGGTATTCCGCTTGTTTCAAAAATAAATTTTCCGCTTATCATCCTTGTTACGTTTGCGGGATTGTAAGCGTGCCCTTAATTTGGTACTAACTACTACGCAGTATGGCTCGAGAAATACAAACAATCACGCCTGTATCCCTTACGTAGAAAGCGCGCAAACGACTTTCTCCGCATCTTTCATAAGGTGGTTTCAGAAAAGTCTGTGTATTGATTGTTGGGCTTTAGTGTGGTGACGATCATACAGCTTAGAGAGAGAGATTTAGTCATAGTTTAGTCAATGTTGGTCGTACGGTCGTAGGTCCAGAGGTAGTGATCCGGTTTCTCTATATTTGACTGTACTTAGGATCTCATATTTCACAGTCGTTTCTCTATTCTACTTACTTAACATGATAGGTAGTGGCGGTATTGGCGGCTTCATGTGTATTTACACCAATTTCGATAGGAATTTCCTTTTTCTTATTTACACCACGTTTCTTCCTCCTTACGCACGATGGAACAATAAGCAAAAACAAAACAATAGGTGGTGAGGAAATCAATACCTAACACCGCTAATGAGGTATTAGCCAACGTGAATGCATTTTTGTAAGAAATTGTGTGTAAATATGTCTTATGTGTCCGGCTTGTTTTGATGAAAGAGCATTCAACTTTGACGAACGAATTCTTTGAAGAATAAACGCAAAGATCGGATATGTTCACTATAAATTAATATTTCCGCCGACTCCCCGATGAATCGGAAAATGTTTCCAGTGAATTGGGTCACCTCATGTAATACGAGAGTGAAACGACTGTGAAATATGAGATCCTAAGTACAGTCAAATATAGAGAAACCGGATCACTACCTCTGGACCTACGACCGTACGACCAACATTGACTAAACTATGACTAAATCTCTCTCTCTAAGCTGTATGATCGTCACCACACTAAAGCCCAACAATCAATACACAGACTTTTCTGAAACCACCTTATGAAAGATGCGGAGAAAGTCGTTTGCGCGCTTTCTACGTAAGGGATACAGGCGTGATTGTTTGTATTTCTCGAGCCATACTGCGTAGTAGTTAGTACCAAATTAAGGGCACGCTTACAATCCCGCAAACGTAACAAGGATGATAAGCGGAAAATTTATTTTTGAAACAAGCGGAATACCCGTGCCGGCACAATACGTTTGTTTGTCGGTCTCCGGGATACACAGGGTCGGCTAATTCCCACACGTGGAGGAAATGCTCCAAAGTGAGCAGAAATAATACCAGCATTGTTAATGGTAATATAACTGCTTTTATTAACGACCCCTTTCTGTCCCGCGGATTTATTCTGCAAGAGTTTTCCCTTGGGAAGAAGGTATTTTCCTAAGGTAAATAGCCTAAAGAGAAAAAAAAGAAAATCAATTTATTTTGTAAGTAAACAGTCACACTTTTACTATAAAATAAATGACAATGGATTGACCGTGTCTAGGATACTACCTACCTATATCGTCCTCCCAAATCTTATCATTATCCTGTTTACTTGTTTCAGTGTGCTAAAGTTACAAACAAACGACAGGCAGACAAACATCGTTATTTTCGCATTTACAATATTAGTATGCATTAAAAGCAGCCTAAGCCTGAATATTCTACTTCCTCATTGCTTTTCTTCTAATTTCCAAACAAAACTTCTCAAATGTTTACACGACTGCAAATGCCGTAATACGAATATATATTAGCTAAACCAACGAAAATTCAGGCCAACCGTAAAATTAATGGCTTATAATGCAATAAATAATCCTGTAATGACTTCATTACCCGGTAGCATGGACTATAGGCGGACGTATAATATCGGTCGACGTATAATACGCTATTTGCCTACTAGTCAAATCAGCAACTTTTTATGAAATCTGGGTTGTAACGTCACACGCAAGTAAATATTGACTACACAAAGAAAATAAACATGTCACAGCCACATTTTTAATGGCGATGCTAAGTTTCTCTCAAAACATTAAATTTTATCATCATGTTAAGTTAAAATGTGCTGCGCCTGCAAATTTACGATAAATGTATACCAGTTTTTCATCTCAATTTCAACGCGCTCCGGATTAATTAAAGATTTAAAGTAAAAATTATGCATGATAAAATAGGTGCCTCAAAGTTTTATCACCAACTTGTTCTTTTTGTCGGCCATTGGCAAGAAAAGTTACGTGGCATCGATAGAATGATAAAATAAACATTATTTATGGAGTATTTTGTACATAAATCTTGATCAAACAAGAATATTTTAGGTTAGTTTATTAAAATAATGGCGAACTTGCCATTACAGCTTTAGCTCTCCCTTAACGCATCTATTACACTTTTTGAGACACTGCATCTCTAGTCGAGAGTATTGTGCAGTATATAGTATATATAAGAGTGTAATAATTGTCTCAAAGAAAACGTTTAACTATATCGAAGACAATACAACAGGCTAAGCATTTTTAAACCTGATAGAATCTTCGAGTTCTTATAATGCATTAACTTACACCATTACCTTTAGAATGCCATTAAAATGCACTTACTTAACACAATGTGCTTTCGTAAAATCAACGTTGCTGCTTAAACCTGCCGAATTGAGATGATCAACACTTTTGGCAATCGTAAAATCAACGTTACAGCTTAAACCTCCAGAAATGAGATGATCAACACTTTTGGCATCTTCTTTAATTTTCGAGTTACTACACTCTTGACAAACTCTGTTTAAAACACCATTGCCTGTAGAAAGCCTTTAAAAATGTACTCAGCTAACACAATAAGCATTAGTAAAGTACGAACGTAGTTACGTTAAAGCTTTAAACTTCATAAGAGAGCTATGCAACGCTTTTAGTATCTGGTGTTACGACACACTTGACTAACACCGTTATGCATCCCATGCCTGTAGATTAAAGTTATCACAACACCTAAAGATATATAAGATACTTCACAGCAACCATTAAGTAACAATAAACATCAGTAAGTGTCAGCGGACGCTGTTGTAAAGATTTAAGTGTTGCAAACAGGTTAAAACTATACAGCTTGACTCCACTAGCTGTAATTAACACTATTATTATTCTGAATACTGCATAAAATCATCTATTACAGCTCTAGAATCACTATTGGAGTTGAATTTATTTCTTAACCCCTCTTTAACGTTCCAAGCTATAACTGAGATTATTATAACGCCGTTTAAAAGATTAAAGTTTTAAAGAAGCCTGTAACTGACGGTATAATGTTTGTTGGGCTGATAGTGAATTTGGGTTGGGTTGCCTACTGACCCGTTATATTTGACGGTAGACTACATGTCTGGAAAGTTTGATATTAGATGTTTGGTACGAAATGAAGAAGCCAAGTAAATTGAAAAAAAAAATTAAGTTACCAAGTTCGAGCCACCGGTTCTCAGTCGTTCCGATGTAAAGACCCGACGGGCTTACCCTGGGTGCCCTGGAAGTGCGGTAAATGAACAGAATAATTTCCATACAGTAAACCTGACATTTAAATTGGTGTGCGTGCAGCGCGTTCAGCCTTTTTACCTACAGCTGACAAAGCATTTATTTATTCGCGAGTGTCACCACATATTCACGTGACCATCGATCTACTAAACTAAAATAAATTCTTTGCAATTGCGACTTCAACCAGTTAGTCTCGAGCGCAACAATTTATTTTCATTTCATCAGTTCATTCCAGCCAGCAAGTTTCTCTGTTTCACATGCGACTTGCAATTGCAATTGGATTGTTTGCAACAAGATGCAACGTCTGAATACTTTGCAACTTTGCCGACGTCCTCAGCCGGGTCCCTTTTAGTGCAACATTTAAATGTAAATCAGACTATAAGCAATCGCTGGGGATTTTCGAATATTTATTGTTTCATTATGTCATGCTGTGTTGCAGTGAAAGGACTCTTTTTGCAATTTCTTAGGGTCTTTTTCCATGGACATCGATTTTGGATCTGTACCTGCCTATCTTTTTCCTGGACACTCACTTGATTTCCACTACAAAAACTGCCCCAAGCTTATCTATTCTAATAGGCAACATTTTTATCTGCGGCCACAAGTTTTAGAAGGGCAGCGGTCCTCACCATGGTCGTTACTGCATACCTTTCGACCTCATCAACTCATTCGAGCTATGTGGCTCGCGTATAGTATCTAAACCTTAATTTTTTTTTTCAATTTACTTGGCTTCTTCATTTCGTACCAAACATCTAATATCAAACTTTCCAGACATGTAGTCTACCGTCAAATATAACGGGTCAGTAGGCAACCCAACCCAAATTCACTATCAGCCCAACAAACATTATACCGTCAGTTACAGGCTTCTTTAAAACTTTAATCTTTTAAACGGCGTTATAATAATCTCAGTTATAGCTTGGAACGTTAAAGAGGGGTTAAGAAATAAATTCAACTCCAATAGTGATTCTAGAGCTGTAATAGATGATTTTATGCAGTATTCAGAATAATAATAGTGTTAATTACAGCTAGTGGAGTCAAGCTGTATAGTTTTAACCTGTTTGCAACACTTAAATCTTTACAACAGCGTCCGCTGACACTTACTGATGTTTATTGTTACTTAATGGTTGCTGTGAAGTATCTTATATATCTTTAGGTGTTGTGATAACTTTAATCTACAGGCATGGGATGCATAACGGTGTTAGTCAAGTGTATCGTAACACCAGATACTAAAAGCGTTGCATAGCTCTCTTATGAAGTTTAAAGCTTTAACGTAACTACGTTCGTACTTTACTAATGCTTATTGTGTTAGCTGAGTACATTTTTAAAGGCTTTCTACAGGCAATGGTGTTTTAAACAGAGTTTGTCAAGAGTGTAGTAACTCGAAAATTAAAGAAGATGCCAAAAGTGTTGATCATCTCATTTCTGGAGGTTTAAGCTGTAACGTTGATTTTACGATTGCCAAAAGTGTTGATCATCTCAATTCGGCAGGTTTAAGCAGCAACGTTGATTTTACGAAAGCACATTGTGTTAAGTAAGTGCATTTTAATGGCATTCTAAAGGTAATGGTGTAAGTTAATGCATTATAAGAACTCGAAGATTCTATCAGGTTTAAAAATGCTTAGCCTGTTGTATTGTCTTCGATATAGTTAAACGTTTTCTTTGAGACAATTATTACACTCTTATATATACTATATACTGCACAATACTCTCGACTAGAGATGCAGTGTCTCAAAAAGTGTAATAGATGCGTTAAGGGAGAGCTAAAGCTGTAATGGCAAGTTCGCCATTATTTTAATAAACTAACCTAAAATATTCTTGTTTGATCAAGATTTATGTACAAAATACTCCATAAATAATGTTTATTTTATCATTCTATCGATGCCACGTAACTTTTCTTGCCAATGGCCGACAAAAAGAACAAGTTGGTGATAAAACTTTGAGGCACCTATTTTATCATGCATAATTTTTACTTTAAATCTTTAATTAATCCGGAGCGCGTTGAAATTGAGATGAAAAACTGGTATACATTTATCGTAAATTTGCAGGCGCAGCACATTTTAACTTAACATGATGATAAAATTTAATGTTTTGAGAGAAACTTAGCATCGCCATTAAAAATGTGGCTGTGACATGTTTATTTTCTTTGTGTACTGTTCATTATGTTACTTATTTTATGAGTTTGATCGTTTTGGATTTCTTTGAAGCTAATACCATAAAAACAGTACAAAAAGAGTTCTCAAAAAGCGGTCATATATTTAATTGAGAATGTTTTAGATATCTTGTACGCGTTAAAGCGTTAACCCACTCTCTCTTATAGGTTTAACAAGTTTAAAATTCTTAATTGAGGGTTGTCTCATACCTATAGTGTTAGCCAATGCTTCTATGAGAATGTAGAACCGGCAAAAGTAATAGCTGAGGGTGAATTAACTCACTTCGAAGTATTTCTAACCCTCAAGTAACACTGTTATATAAGCTTCCTGACACCTTTACCTGTAAAAACGTGGGCCTGATTCGTGGTTATAAGGGTGTTAAAGATATCTCTACCACCCTTCTATAGGTATCCTTAATACTCTTCATCTTAGATGAGAGCATTGTAACAGTGATATGTAGGCTATCTTGACGCTGTCATGTTAGTTGGGAGGGCTATTCAAGTTGAACTGTCTAAATCCAGTTTAAAGTTCCGAGATAGTTTATCGGCAAATCGCGTGGGTGTTTCAGGTAATAGGCGGTGGCAGTAATTGCTCAGTGCAGCTAACAGATAGCGTGTGTGGCGTGAGGGGTACGGTTAAACGATCGCTGTTAGGGCAGCAACACACATGCATAACGTTCGGCGCTGAAGGTTCCGTTTAACACGCTGGCAATGCATTGCGTAAGCACAAAACATCTGCGGAAGGTTCGGCAATACGCGGCATAGCATAGCGCCGAACCTTCGGTCAAACCGACCCTTTCGCGAGTACCCATTACCCTTAACACCCTGTATGGTTACCACTAACACCCGGTATTACCACTATACCTATATTATTGATCGTCATTCAGCGTGGTTCGCGAAGGTTCTGCCGCCGAACGTTACGCAGGTGTGTTGCTGCCCTAAGAGTATTATTATGCTGGTACTGCAAAAAAGCATAACTCACTCACTGCTCACTGTCCATAGGCCCTAGATCAGCTAAACGTCTTAAAACCGGACATGGAAGAGACCAAACCTAAAACTGGCGGATGCCAAAGATCTTTCTAATGGTGTAGACCGTGGAGACGAAATCAGAAAGCGAACTCCAGCAACAGGCCGGTAAAACACCAGAAGAAGAATCCCCAGGGCCGTTACAGCTATGCCATCGCGTCATACGGTTTTTTTAAATATATTGAAAGAGGAGTGTAGCTTTGAGTGTAACAAGGTCACCGATGGTAAACTCCATCCTACTAGAGGGTATAGGCCGTGCGTAGGTGGTGGTACATCCTGGTTTGAACGCTTTAAACTCAATTTTTTGAGTGCTAAAGCGACGTGCCTTTGAATCACTTCGGTCCCTTTAACTTCTACAATCCCGCACTAAAACTAAGTTTAATGATCTAAATTTTCCACGAAACGTAAGAAGGAATAAGTTTGTCGGTGTATGTCGGTAAATAGGCGTTTTTCCACTAGACGGCGCACGTCCACAGCAACGGCAACGGCACGGCATTGATTCCCACCGGTATCGTCGCCGGCCTGCCAAACTACATGTGTTTTGTATTTGTAAGTAGCATGCGCGTGTGTGTGCGCTCAGATTGGAACTAGGCGGACGATACCATCGACGATAATACCACAAAATAGAGAGGGTACAGAAAGCCCGCTCCGGCCGTTCTCGAAAATAACTACCTAAACTGGCTAGACTACCTAGGGTTGCTACTGTACTAACTCCGAATTTTGAAATAGAGTAGGTTAGGTGCTTCATGTTTACACATGTATCTTATTATACCTACATGCCTAAATGGGTAGCAGAGCATTATTTTTTTTCAATGCGTAGCTAACATAACGTGATTATATAGTAACAATCGCGCGACAGCCGGACTGAACGCCTAGCCGAGACTGCCCGAGACGGCCTGTAAACGCAACGTCAATGTGTGCGTGAGCAAAATGGCGCTTAGTTCCGAGTGGACCATCTGTCCGGGCGCGCCGCGCGGCCGTATACTTAATTTGTGGCCACGGTATCGTTATCGTGCCGTTGCCGTACTGTCTAGTGGAAAAACAGCCATTCGGTGTACGAGAATAACTTTGTTGGTACTTTCACCAACAACTCGAGGATGTGAAATTGTGAACTATTGTCGTTCATAAAGTTCAAACTAGTTGATTCCGTTGAGAAATTATTCCCGAATACGAAATTATTTCTATTCCACTTCAACATTTACGAACTTAGTTTTCACTCACTCATATTATGTTTTTTATTTTATTAAAAGATAGCTAAGGGAAGAAAAAGAAAGACGAGCAGCCACAATCCTGTAATCTATGTTTTCCTACCACTCATAGAAGTTATATTTGTATTGAGTAGAATATTTTTGATATTCAATACCTACACATTTCAATTTGTATATTTTTTTAATCTGTAAATACATAATAAATTTTCCTTTCGATTTGATGTCAAAACAAATAACCTATAAATCTTTATTCTAGTCAGCATAATACTTAGGTACATAATGAAATTTACATTAACCTTTCAAAAACAGTTCGATTTGTTGTAGAGCAGAATCACCGGTACATTCACGCTCCGAGTGGCTAATCCCACGAGAGCCCTTATGATTTGCTATTTATTCTATGCAAATTGGAGTTGGTCACAGCAAGGGTGCGCCATTTTAACCACAATTGAAATGTTTGGCTTTCTGTATAGGTACATGAAACAAGCATTGGCTTTTGGAAAACTAGTGTGTTGGTACCTAATATTGATTTCCTTATACCTATATGGTATTGAAGCCTTCTTTACCTACAGGTGTTTAAATGAAGACTAAGTGTATACCAGAGAGTGGGCAGAAATATGTCGCAGTCAACTGGGTGAATTAGCTATTCAACAACCAATAAGCTAGCCTTTTGATTTAAAAGCATCATTAAATCACATAGTCCGTCCACTAATTATGATGATTGCTGACAGCTAATACAAGTTGTAATATACAAAAGATTTATTTTTTATGACCCATTCAGACGTGTGTTAGAATTACGTAGTTTAATTAAGAATCTAGAGTTTGATTGAACAGATATTTCACCCACTTTCTGCAACAAATTATAATAAAATGCAATCCGCCTGGCAAGAGTGGCAAGTAAGTCAAAAATAGTCAAAAATAAATACATAGTTGCAATTTCTTTGATAAAGTATAGATTTGACAGGACATTTTATTTCTGATACGAACTCATTCTCGCTATATCACTCTTGAGAGCCGAATATTTATGTTGGCCTGTTTCGCATACATATCGCAGCACTAATGACTAAGCCAGCAATTCAAAATTAGGTATATCAGCAGAAACTGTTGTAGAGGAAGTAAATTACGCTTAATAATTGCTAATCTTGTTTGACAAGGCGTTTCGTGTATGGGGTGTAGCGTACAGATACGGGAATAGGTTTACGCTCCTGTATCCCAATGACATTTCAGTGATTTATTAATATAACTACCCTTTCAAATTGCTTTGAATTCAGTTTATAGGCTTCTTGGCTTGTTTGTTTGAGATAGTGATATAATTACATCACCAAAGTACAACTAACCAAACGTACAAAGCTAAACTTTTCGATTTGCAAGAAATCTGTAGAAAAGAAATTAAATTCTTTGGTATTCATGTGCAACATAGGTACGGTAAGTATTTTAGCAATAATGTAGTCTGTATAGGAGACATTAATATGACAGATAGTCATACATTACTTAAACTTATTGCTTTTTAATTTTTTGTGTTGGTTTTTTTTATATATTTTTATGAGCTCCTTTTACGTTACTGAAACACCGCCTAAGCTATGGCACGCAATTAAATTAACACTCTGTATTAACTTCAACATAAAAACATCAAGAAGTTATCGTTCGTAGGGGTTTATTTTTAAGTATTTACCTACTGTAACTTTCTCCTTCAAATAGCTTCAAAAGGTGTTTTTTTTTATTCTGAAACTTAGATTTTCTACGTGGAATTTCTAAATTGTATTAAGAATTTTGAACGTCAAAAGAGACGAAGCCAAGCAAAGTTGTTTCAATAAACAACCTCTTACGAGTTCAAGCAGAAAACCTAATAAAACTAAAAAAAATAGTATTTATAAAAGGAGCCTGATAAATTTAGAAAAATAATGTTAGCAAAGCGTTTGTGTAGGTAACTACTTACTTTATATTAAAAGGTATACTTAGTTTTAATTGTATTTGCCATAGATGTTTATTAATAGGTACCTTTTTATTACGGAATGTGTGGAAGCGATAAAAATACGAAATATATTTACCAAAATGGCTTGTTCTATTTCTAAATTTAAAACCAAGAGTCATTTATTCTTAGCTAGCCTACAGCCAGAGTTTGTAATTTTCCAGTTTTTTTTTTAATGTCATTAATTAAAAAACCTAAATATTTTTCTCCAAGTAACCTAAAGTGAAAATAAAATACGTCCCCCAATTCCAAAAGGCTTGATCAGCTGACAGATGTACGAAGACGTTTTACTGTTGGTTTCTACTTACTGTGGTATATTTTACCAACGGCGGTTGCTATATATACGTACAGGAAGCCGTGACAGGCGGAAAGCGTGATGTATAGTGAGAAATCCGGTTAATTCGAGAAACCTGTTAGTGAAACAACAACGTAAACGTGCCCTGTCTCCTGTGCCACCATCGCACCTAATTTGTCAGAGTAACAGCCTAAGAGAGAAAATTAGTTAGGTATAGACTACGACTGTTTCTGTTTTAGTATGAATAAGTACCTATCCTACGTATTATTTGACCCCGTGAAATACGAAAAAAGGCTAGGGAAATGACGATGTGCGTAAAATCAAACTGAAATAAGTTTTCAAGAATTAGGTACAAGATAGAAATGGAGGTTTGTGATCTGCCAAAATGGCGGTCTTTAAAAAAAGACCAGACTATGCTGATAACTTCAACACACAAAAGTCCTCGACTTCTCTGTTGGTTAATGAATGAAATATAGGCAATATTCGAGAAATAAAAAAATGTCTTGAAAAAAAAATAAGACACTTATTTGCCTTCTAAGTTACGTGAGAGATGTTTTCCACCTTGGCCCTGAATAAACTTGGTGCGGTCTCACGCACATTACTTCCAGCCGGCGACATCAATACAAACAATTTATTGGACTGTTATAGATCTACCGAATCCGAGGACATATCGGTAACCGAAATTACTATGACAAACTTGCTTGTAAGTACTTATTTTCTTTGAATACTTACCTACTGTTATTGTTATTACATTTTCTTATTCTTTTCATGATGTTTATTTTGTTTACTTTAGCCTCAGTGAATCCTTATTTAGTTAGACGTCATTTCATCATATCGTAATAAATTAATACGGTCTAGAATTAATACTTATATCTATATTCATTTTGTTGAGTTTTAGGCAGCGGGAGCAGCGGTCACTACGAAGAACGTACTTACTACGTAAAAGAAAAAATCCGGAATTAGAACTTGACATTTCTCAAGAATATTAAAAAAGCGCCACTCGAAACAAAATTACTTCCTCTCTCTAAAAACGTTTGAGAGATTTACTTCATTTCCTCTTAGAACTGTGTAGAAAGAAACCATTTCTTATTCCTAAGAGATTATTGTAGAACGTTGAAGAAATGTACAGTAATTTTTCTGCGTATTGACTGAATAAATTGAATTTGTATGAGATTGTTAGCTTCATTTTTTTATAAACTTTGAAGAACACTTTAACTGAAATGGGTCTTGATTGTTACCGAATTCTAAAAAGCTTTTCATTATTTGAACTCTTGTTATTTTCTATGACGAAATTACAACATTTTATTACAAAATACCTACACATTGTAAAAGTTAGAAATTAATGTTCTCTAGTAGTAAAAGCTGGTAAAATGTGAAATTAAAAAGTTGTTACTTTGTTAGCTGCTGTGGCTCTTTACAGTTTTTTTTTTCTGGTTAGTTAGTATTTTTGTAAACTGGATACAATAGAATATTATAAAATTGTATATGGTCTTACGTTTGTGCTGGCTGAGCAGCAATAGTGAAATAAAACAATTTAGGTATACATATACACATTTGACAGAACGAACACTGCCACAAAAACAATACAACTACCGATTTATCACTCGAACACACCTGAACTGTAATAACAAAGAATAATAGCACTAGTTACGGCATTTTTATTACTTCTTCACTGATTCACCCTCAATATTCCCGGTACAGAACAGTTAGGTGAGTTAGGGTAGCAACCTTCGGCGGCCGAACCTTCCGTCGTATACTGGTGAGTTCTCACTGCGAGCATTCACTTGTAATGACTTACGCATTGCGCGCGCAAATTCCGCCGACCGAACAGTCGCTATTACGCGGATTCTGTTTTTTTTTTTTATAATTTTAATATGGCGCTTGCACGTTGCAGGTGTTAAGTTTGTGCAAATACTAGGTGTTAGTGGTAACTATACAGGTACAAATACAGGCTAATGCATACTCGTAGAAGAATCATTAAAAATAATCACTTCTGTAGGTCTGCTGTAAGAAATTTCTTATTAGAAATAAGCAGTGCCTGTTGTGTCCTTGTTTTTATGTCCTGTTTTTATGTAATTTCTTGTGTACAATAAATTGTTAAAAAAAAAAAAGAATCGGCTCGACCAAGGTGTAACGCCAAACATCCAAAAGTGTGTTGTAGTTGTAGGCAATGCGAAAAGCAATTGACGTCAGCGTGTTCATGGTAGAAGAAAATAACTACGCCTGGTATGTTCTTCCCGTGACAGCTGGTTCACGACGTGAGACTAGATGACGTCATCAAACAGAATCGATAAATGTATTGCCATTTTTGGAAAATAAATTACCCAAGTATATTGTATTTTTTTCTAACATACTTCTGAAAAGAAGCAATATTATTGTATTGAGTTAAAATTAATTACTAAATACATTAATAAGACGAAAAATAAATAGTAAGCTAGATGGAGATTAGGTTTTATTTATTTACTACGTATTGAAAACTCCCTTACCGTTTAAACAATGTAATTAAATGGCAACATTGTTTGTAACGTCAACTGGTCCATCGTCTGGAATTATCCTACTCTTTGTCCGAAGAGAATTCCTGAATAGAATCTTCCGCGCCAAACGTTACACAGGGGTGTTGCTACCCTTAGAACTTCGTATTCTTTTAGAAAACATTACAGATATCTTAGCGAAACAGGATAACTTTGTAACCTTAGAGTATATATTATATCTGGTTTTGAGTATCGTTCACTAGTAAAGGCATTAATGTGTATGAATAGTGTAAATACCTCGTTTAACTTAGTCAAAGAGATGGTAGTTATTTGCGCGGTCAGTTAGCCGGGTAAGCGGTTCCCGGGTGCGTTCTGAATAATTTGCACAAGCCGGGTTCCAGCGTAACGAGTATATTTGAGCCTCTGAATCTGAACACACCTAAATATGTAACGAGATACCAGCGAGCAACGGCGTATCAGATTACGGAATTTAGACATAGTTGGTTGTAATATTTCATTCGTAATAAAATAGCCAACTATTTATTTTTTCATTAGTTTTTAAACAAGCATTGCAATTTTTTATAAAGTCTATCATATCAGGCGTACCTACTGAAGTGATAATTTAACTATTTTAATGTGGGTTACATTAATAAAATACCTATCCACATTTTTTAAGAACAATTATAAACGATCAGATCAAGTTCAGGCTTATAAATAGTAGGTATATTAATCATCCAAGTTTTTTTTAAAATTCGGAATGGGTTTGCGCTTGACACTAGACACCAGCTCAGAGATGACCGTGACAGAGTCGACGATGGAGCGAGCATATAATAACTTGGTATTTTAATAAAATAGGCCTATTTAGCGTATGCAGAGCACACCCAGAAAATGCCTGTTATGGCGCTGGCATTCTCACGCACCGAGGGAACACAGCAAGCTGTTTGGCGCCGGACTCCGGTGAGAGTCCTATGTATGAAGACCGGAAATTCAAAAAGTTCACTCAAGTTCGAAAAGATGTTGTAAAAAGTTCTACAAACATAATAGCGCTATAAACTTTAAAAGGCTCTGCTGATTATATTGGTCGCCGACTCAGATTTCGCATTGCATTCGGTGCACTACTAATGAATGCTTAATTTTATAATTTCGCACAGTAATCTAATCCTAGTTTAGTTCTTAATTGGAAACATCATTAGCAATGCCATTTGTTTTTGTTTTATCAACATTGTGCGCTAGTTAAATGGCTGGTTAATTTTTAATTTCGTTAGCCCACTCCCGCTAGAATACCCAATTACTTTTCTTAGTTTTATGGCAAACTAATTTCAGTTCTTCGTGGCTTGTCCGTGAAACTTCCTCACTTTTATTTTTTCTGGTTAATTGTCAATTATAATGGGTTTCCGGGTTTCCGTCCACGTAAAGCCGAGTTGGGCAGCTTGTTTGCACGACTTTGTCTTATCTATCAACTTGGAATGAATATAAGAACATTCTGAAAGCTATATCAATACTTTCTTGTTGTTCCTACTTCTCGGTTTTTCAACCGGATTTTACCCGATCTCCCGCCTCGAGACCCTCAAGGAAAGGGAGGATCAGGTACCCTATCTATGAAAATGCTATTTCCCAAAACTTTGCATAAAGTTTATAGACTTGTGTATGGCGTATGGCGGCCGGTTTCCTTCGGCTTGAGATTTCAAATAACAAAACATAAGCTCGTGTTGTTCTTCTGGTGACCACTTTCTTCTTCCATATCTTGTTTTGAACTTATCGTGGTCGAACTAAGTACAGCAGAGCTTCTGATTGATTCCCAATAAATATTAATATTATAAAGAGGAAAGATTTGTATTTTTGTGTGTATGTATGTAACAAATAAACTCAAAAACTGCTGAACCAATTTCAAACATTCTTTCACCGATATAAAGCTACGTTCACCCTGAGTAACATAGGCTTTTCATGGGAAAGTTCACTATTCCCACGGGAATAGTTATTAAGCAGCGGGTGACACCGCTGACAGAAAGCTAGTTATAAATATTTAAAGAAAGAAATAATATATGAACTCCACAACCAAATTTACGGCAGTCGAAATTATGTGAGAGCCTGTTTTCCATATTTACTAAACCGATAACCATGTTGTTTAAACAAATGTTTTTTTTTTTTTGTGTGTCATCAACATCATCAGCCACAACAGTCCACTGCTGGACATGGGCCTCCCCAAAATAGGTATAGGGTATATATATATATGCCATACTCACCACGCTTGGCAGGCGGGTTGGTGAGCGCAGTAGAAGTTTTCCATTCACAGGGAACGCTGCTGCCCATTCCCTGGATTTATCCTTTAGTCGCCTTTTTCGACACCCGCAGGAAGTGATGGGGTGATGCTATTCTAACCCGGCACCACACGGATAATTTGATTTGTGTGTTGCGTGATGCGTTTATATTAAAAGTAAACAAAAACAACAACTTTTTCATTTTGACTTTAGTTACCACCTAAAATCACGCCAGCTGAACACGGTACAAAACATATTTAGGCCTGAACATTTGCAATAAAAGCTTGCATTTTAAACAGCTTTCATGTCTACACAGTCGTTCATTTGCATATATTTCAGCGTTTAAATTATGCAAAATTGTTTTGACACAAGTCTCTGCGGCATGTTTAGGGAGGACTGGGAGCGATGGAAAAACATAGAATGTGCCAACTGCTTCTCCTTCCGAGCATGCTGTAGAAACCAGCAAAGGTGTTCGATATCAGCCATGTGATTTAGACGATGGGCTGACAACCTGCCAAATAATGATAGTAGTGATATAGATATTCCTATCTAAAATTGCCGTCAACGGTCCATTATGGTTCCTTCTAACATAGAATGTGCCAACTGCTTCTCCTTCCGAGCATGCTGTAGAAACCAGCAAAGGTGTTCGATATCAGCCATGTGATTTAGACGATGGGCTGACAACCTGCCAAATAATGATAGTAGTGATATAGATATTCCTATCTAAAATTGCCGTCAACGGTCCATTATGGTTCCTTCTAACATAGAATGTGCCAACTGCTTCTCCTTCCGAGCATGCTGTAGAAACCAGCAAAGGTGTTCGATATCAGCCATGTGATTTAGACGATGGGCTGACAACCTGCCAAATAATGATAGTAGTGATATAGATATTCCTATCTAAAATTGCCGTCAACGGTCCATTATGGTTCCTTCTACATAGCTCTCCTATAAAACTGAAGAAGAAGATGAAACTCAGGGGGTCGTTAACAACGAGACCAAAGTTCATAGAATGTAGAGAAAAACTCACACAGAAGTTAAAAAGAAAAGAATACTATTACTACACTATTATTTTATTTTTATACGATGTGTAAGGGCCAGCGTACCAGAAACTTAGTTACTCAGTCAACAAAACTGAACGACTTTCGCCAGGAAAATCTTTCAGGAAAAATCAATTATTTTTTTCTTTCCCAAAAGAATTTCCTTGTGAAAGTTGTTCAGTTTCGTTGACTGAACATCCCCTATCAGTTTTCGGTGCGCAGTCCTTGACACCCGGTATATTCTGTCTTTGTCGCGGGTACATAAATATTCAGTCACAGACACCCCGCGACATATGGACAATGATTTATACAAAGTAGCGCGCCAACATATTCTGCGATACAAAACATGATTTAAAATTGTACTAAATCTTTTTATTTTTAGCTGATGTATGATAGGTACCTCTACCTACCTACCTAGTACTTGTAAACTCCACTGCTGGAAATGGGCCTCCGCGGAAGATTTCCATTGTTATGACGCTAATAATATAGCAATGATTTTAAGAGGGAAAATATTATGGTGATTAATACTAATACCAACTGTCCCGCCACCGACAGTAAAATTAATAATTTTCAAAAATTATGTTTTTTTTTGTTGATTCGTACATTGAAGAAAGGCGATGGAATCCTGTGGGGCTGAAAGGAATTATACCTCAGAAAAATCTTAAAGTTTCATGCGAAAGTGCGAGGCAGACACATAGGCTCGTATTTATGAAGCGATCTCAAGATTGAGATCAATCATAAGTACGGGTTTGATAGTCCGTACTAAAATTTGTACTGAAATTACATTTCTAATACTAATTCAAACTCACCGTCAGTATTATGAACTATGCTATGGGCCTTAGTTTAACAAACAAAATTGATTCACGTAGTATATTTTGAGATAAGCTGCAAAAAACCAAAAACCATGTTTTGTTTCACATAAAAATTCAGCAAATTATAAATTGATACAATTTGTTCCATATTCAATCAACTTTTGAGTTTTTCATATTCAATTCAGTTTTACTATTTGTTCGACGGAATAACTCATAAATCGTAAAAACGAAGTACAGTAGGCTGCAAAATTGCATACCTAGGGCCACCGCAAATGATTGAAGTTTTTACAAAAGTGTGTAATTATTTTAATATAATTGTCTCAGAATATTGTATTACTAGTTATGACACATCCGAATCTTTAATAAATATTTCAATAAATACATATATTTCCAAGAAAACTTCAATCGTTTGAGGTGGTACTAGGTATGCACTTCTGCAGCCTACTGTACTTACTATGTTTTTTTAAATATTTTACAAATTTCAAAGGACGTTTAAATTTTTAACAGAATTTTAGGGGAAAAATTATGTTTTTATGAAATTTAACATATTTTTCCAATGCAATTTTATAAAAATCACCATTCACTACAAAAAGATGATAAATTTTACTATTTAATTTTAGATAAGAAAGTCATCTTCCACTATCCGCTTTGAAATAAATAAATTAAAGTATCTAATCTATCTATTCATTACATGTGTTTAAATAACATTTCATTTATTACTATATTCCCCGTGTGGTGCCGGTTTAGAATAGCATCACCCCATATCTTCCTGTGGGTGTCGTAAAAGGCGACTAAGGGATAAATCCAGGGAATGGGCAGAAGCGTTCCCTTTGAATTGAAAACTTCTACTGCGCTCACCAACCCGCCTGCCAAGTGTGGTGAGTATGGCATATACCCCCAATTTTGGGGAGGCCCATGTCCAGCAGTGGACTGTTGTGGCTGATGATGATCTGTTCATTATAAGAAATTGGAATGTTTTCTTGTGTGATTATTTATTTTATGTTGTGTTGTGTATTTGTCACTGAAGATGCTTATTTAAGCAAAACTGGTTGAGTACTTATAAAATAATACAATACAATACAATACAATACAAATATACTTTATTGCACAAAAAACACAAAATATATAATAAAGTGAAACAAGTACAAGTGGCGACTAAGCGTTAGCTAATATTATACAGGGTGTTAATTTAATTGCGTGTCATAGCTTAGGAGATGTTTCAGTAACGTAAAAGGAGCCCGTGAAAAAAAAATCCAACTTAATAAATAAAAAAGTTAATAATCAGTATTTATTATGATTTCAAAAGCTGCATCTAGCTCTCCGGCTATAACCGAGTCCGCGCGAGTCTCTCTCATTGGTCGATAGCGACTCACGCTCGCCGTGATTGATTATAGCCGGACGGCCAACCGCAACTCTGGGAATCATTATGAATACCTACCGATTATTGTTTTTTTCATTTTTTTATTTGGATTTTTTTAAATATTTTTATGGGCTCCTTTTACGTTACTGAAACACCCCCTAATCTATGGCAAACAATTAAATTAACACCCTGTATATTCTTTGCTTATGTAAATGTACCAAATGCAAACATCGTATTCCGTTCAAAAACAGACCTTAAGACAAGCACCTAGATCACTAAGTTTACTTTGGCTATTCCATTTACCTCTATGCCTCTGTCGAAGGGTCCTACCTCCGCGCAAACTTATCCACTACCGGCAGCGGCTAATTAGTTATGCTCAACTATATTTACTTGTTAGTAAGTACAGACCGTTGTAATAGACTGGTCATATGTGGGTCAGGGTTCGTGAACTATTTTATACAGGGAGAGTTAAAAGAAAGGCTTAGCCCTATTGATGGTGCTATACAGGATTTAGATAAAAAAGAAAGGTTAATATTAAGGCTTTTCCCCATTAATGGTGCTAGATGGTTGCATTAACTTATAGGTATAATACTACTCAAAATATTTCTCATTTCTTTTCGAAATGTAAAGTTAAATTTACGTGTTTTTAAAAAGTGTTCAAAAATATACGCTACTCCCGAAATGTAAAAACAAATCGTTTTTGATTAATCGGGATTTAAAATATAAAATTCCAGTTTATTGGAGTCTTTGGCGTAATAATTAAAATCAAACTACATAATCTTGAACTCTATTAATTCTCTGAAAATAGATTAACCAGATTTTTGACACGCAAAACATGATTTATCCAACTTATACTCTTAAGTATGATTAATGTCAAATTAGGTATGTATTTTGTCACATTTTATTTTGTTATATTTTTGTAATAAAATTTATTTTATCGTGGCTTGCTTGTAAAATTTATCACACATGGCAAATATTCTGAGCTTTTCAATATTCCATCGGGTCATAAGGTAAGTCGACTCGAAAAACCCACTAAACAAGAAGAAGAATATTCCATCGCCTGTGATTAAAAGTGAATACTTTTTTCTGTTTTTAGTTTTGTGACACGAAAACTTGCCACATTCACTTAATTTTAATATTAAATTATGTGCTTATTGTAAACTGTAGTAAAAGATTTGTCACCCCTGGCAAAGATCCTTAGCTATATTGGGTGGGCCTGACCCGGAATTTTGATTAAGCACAAACTAGATTATAGTAGGAGCGTTTCTTAAACTACTCAAGTTAATAGTGTTGGCTCCAACTTGGGAGTTACTTATTTTGCCTGGAGATCAGGGTCGAATTATGCAACAGAGCTTAATCATTAAAATCTTCAGATAATTTAGTGCGTAAAAATGTTTATTTTTCTGATGTAACTGATATTGAATTTAAACGAATGAAATATAAATTTGTTTCCTGTTTTAAAAATGGGCGAGGAAGAAGAGAATGATTCAGGCTAGGCAAGTAAAGTAAAGTCATCATCATCTTCCTAGCCTTTTTCCCGTATTTTACGGGGTCAGCTACCTAATCTAGGGGATTGAACGAGGGCACTGGTTTTTACCGATCTTTACCATCTGACCTCCGCATTCCAGAAGGGAAACCAGACCCCATCCTAGATTAGGTTACACACGACCTTTGAATTTCTTCGTAGGTGTGTGCAGGTTTCCTCACGATGTTTTCCTTCTCCTTAAAAGCGCCGTATAAACGTACATATGAAATTCGAAAACCGAAAAACACATTGGTAAGTGGTGGGATTCAAACCAAGACCTTCTGCACAAAAGGCCGCGTCCCTATCCTCTGCACCATCTGGGTTTAGTTTTGAATAACAAAACTTTTTACTATTTTGTCGTCCTTCGTTTTCCAGTAGTTACTTATGTGTCGTTCTTTTTCTTGAGTAGGTTTTCGAAGTATTTTTGTCTCGTAAAATATTACTAAGGAACAAAATCAGAACAGCAGTAGTTACAGAGCAGTATCGTTATGTAGCAACTAGCAACGTGGCTTCCAATTTGAGGTAGGCTCAGGCCTTCGCTGCAGAGGATTTCCAGTTGCTTTTACAGTATTTATTCTGATTGCCTAGATACGCTCCCTGGTCCCCTAGGATACGTGCGTTATGACCCCAATTTCGGCACTCTGTCTGTGTAATCTGTAACTCCTGAGCTATGCACGATAATCTACCTAGGCATTCTGTGTGTGCTCTGGATATACCGCAATTTCTCGTAAAGTACCTACGACCAGTGATAGTTCTCCCAATACAT
The DNA here is from genome assembly GCA_029255725.1 of Scrobipalpa atriplicella. Lineage (NCBI taxonomy): Eukaryota > Metazoa > Arthropoda > Insecta > Lepidoptera > Gelechiidae > Scrobipalpa > Scrobipalpa atriplicella. The sequence continues at coordinate 44,953 of JARACY010001125.1, read as the reverse complement.
TAACCATCTCTTTTGCTGACTTCTACAGCATGCCTGGAGGAAGCTAGGGCAGCTGGAAAATTCAATATTTTTCCATTACCGTGATATGTTGCCTTTCAGAAGCCGGCTGTAGCTTAATAAAGAGGTAAACACGAAAATGAAGTTTTTCCAATACATTGCTTGTGTAATCTAAGGTGTTGTCCATGGTCCACCAGTTGGTTCACCAATCTGGAACACACCTACTAACTGGCGAAAAAATCCGGCTTGCACGTTTATCTTAATCATGTTTATATATAACAAAATATTTTTTTACCTCTCGCCCAGTCAACCATGGAAATTAAAAAAGTATTTATAACTAAAAAGCCTTTCAACAGTAGGTACATAGGTTTCCATTAGGCCTCCTGTGTGAATTTCAAATGAATTTGCGAACTTGATCGCAATGTCAACCAAAAGTAATTAAATTTCAATTATGAAATCATGCAATGCTAATCAACCAGTAATAAATCAGTTGGATAAATTATTTTCAGTTAGTAATATGATTAATTTATTAGGCCATTATTGTTGGAATTGGAAATCTGTACAAATAGAAATGAATGGAAGAAATGGACATGTTCTGATCCTATATTATACTGGGATAAATTCTTTCTTACATTCTTACGGGGTAGGCAGCTGATTATGATCTACGTTATATTTTGGTAGACATTTAAAATACTTGCTTTCCTCCCGCAGTTTCAGCCGCGCTAAATGAGTTTTCTCGTGGGAATAAGATATTTTCCCGTGGTAGAGGTAGCCTATGTCCGTCTAGTCTAGTCCAGTTAGTCTCCAGGTTACCAATTTCTCACCATGCCTTTAATCAAAATACTTTCAGCCATATAGGCGTGAAAGAGCAACAAACAGACTGACAGACAGACAGTGTTACTTTTGCATTTATGCAGTGATGATTATTTTGCCAGCTCATTGCTTACATTGCAATATAATGAAACCATCATCGGTTTCCTACCAAATCTAGAATCACTAAACTAAGTAACTGAGTTTATCCTACCAACTATTATAAATTTGTATGTTTGGATGTTAAATTGGATGTTTGTTACTCGATCACGCTTCAATCACTGAATGGATCGTATAGTTTAAACCTCGAAAAAAATTGTTATTCACGTGGGAAAACTATTTAAGCCGCGTGTGAATCCACGGGACGGATCACTTGTATAGTCATGTGTATAGTAGTACAATAAAGCGCAAAAAACTTCGTTTCAGCCAAAAACTCAAGCACAGTAATGAATCATAAAAAATTCAGCAGTTGTACGTGAAGCGACGCGCAGAGCTTAAAGTTTCAGCAACAGAGCGCAGGCGCTGACGCTGGAGAATCACAAGTTCATAAATATTGTTTGGCACCTAGGCCCGTATAAATAATCAGCTCTTGAGACTAATAGCAAGTGTGAGTTCGTATCAAAAATGTCATTAATATTTTCAGTACAAAACGGCAGGCCGGCAGGATTATATTAGCAGGGTTTTAAAGGTCAAATCCATACGTAATTTGAGATCGGTTCATAGTATACAAGTATACAAGCCTTAGTTTATTTGAGATCGGTTCATAGTATACAAGTATACAAGCCTTAGTTTATTTGAGATCGGTTCATAGTATACAAGTATACAAGCCTTAGTTTATTTGAGATCGGTTCATAGTATACAAGTATACAAGCCTTAGTTTACAAAGTTTACGACCTATTTACATACCTACTCGAAAATTCAGGCTGTAGGTATGTGTATGGAACAGCTTCCTGTAATGGATAGAGGTTGTTTGTTCAGTCAACAAAACTTAACAACTTTCAGCAGGAACTTCTGTCAGGAAATACAAAAAAAAAATACATTTTCCCTATACAAATTGTCTGATCGAGGTAGTAATTTTGTATGGAGATGGAGAAGCCTATTTTTTTTTTTTTCATTTCCTTCACTAGTTTCGTTCACTAAGCAACTCTTATACCTATCAGTTTATTTTTGGGAAGCTGTCTCTTACACCCCGAATATCCTTTAGGTTTGGTAAAGTGCGTGTACCATGACATCCTCACAACCCTCACCTGACCCCATAGTAACAATGTAAAGACATTTCCATTGTTCTGTAATAGGGCATTGTTTGTGACGTAAATTTTACTGCTGAATATGCAAATTTCGTTTCGCGTCGACCTCAAGCAAGAAATATTGCAAAAGTTTAGCGAAAAATTAAAATCACGAATCGGGGATAACTTTTTTATGCCGATCGGAGTTTCTACGGGAAAGTATGGTAATGTCGGCGCGTTCCAGTAAAGAATGACTTTAAAATTATGAATAGTAATGAAGAAAATAGGCTGTGCCGTGCGGCAGCCAATGTCGCTATAAACGTTAAGAAACGACCGCGGAGCGGTTTAGTTAGGCCTTTAAGAAAACATTTTCATACAAAGCTCTTTTAACAAAAAGCTTGTCAACGCGTCAAAAACACGTTTTCGTCACAGCGGCTTTATAGGTGAAACATTAATTATGCGCGCTTCTAAATCAATTTTTGAACGTCAACCATGTTTCATATATTAAGCGTTTTAATATGCGATGTTTGCATATTGAGTGATAAATATTCATGTTGAAGGTTGACACACCTGCTTTGCGTGTATGGAGGCCTGGAAACAAAGGACAGGACTCGGCTCGGAATTCGTTTGTCGCTTAATGATGCGTCCCGGAGAGGGCCTTCACGCACGTCAATTGTTTCTCTTGTGTGCTATTCATTTGGGTTACAGCTGTCTAAAATACACAGTAGGTACTTACATCACCTGAAACGTGGGTTTCCATGAAATTTCATTTCTTAATTTTATTTGATAGTCTATCGCACACATACTGTACAATTAAAGGTCTCAAACATAAAAAAAACAGCAGCACATCAGGTACGGCTTTATTTCTAAAATGAAATCTCTTCCAGCTGAACTAAGGTCGTGAGAACGCATAAGTATGCTGCGTATAAGTTATTTACAATTATAAATTGTTATTCTATAACTAGATAAAATTACATTATATGAGATTTAGGTTACTTTGAGTACAAAGCCCGTTCTCATCATAAGTAAATCAATAAAAAAAGTTTCGAGTTTGTAGCCAGACTTATACTATAGCATAAGTGTCAAAGAAATTTGACTCAGAGGCCCATATTTTTAATCAGCTCTCAAGAGTGACAGCGAGTTTGAGTTTAAATCAGAAATGTCATTTCAGTACAAAACGGCCTGTCAAATCTGTGGACTTAATATTGCTCTCAAACTTGAGATCGCTTTATAAATACGAGCCTAAGTCACCTATTTTTTTGTCATTGGTTTAGGTATTCAAGATGTTTGATCAAACGAACTCGTACTCAACCAAATCATGTTTTCACCTGTTTTATCACAGTAGCTAATACACTAAGCACTAAACTCATTACCACGTAGTAAGAAACCTCGTTATACAGTGGGAGCCTCGCAATCTCGTTATTTACAAATAAAAAGCTTTTCACAGGGCAGCTGTACACGGCGGGTTTGAGGCGTTAATATTTAAAGCTGCTCTTTCAAGATGGCTGCTTTAATGTGCTATTAGCCTGCAACCGCGTGTTTGACTCGCCGAGAGCTCTATTATAAAAACACCCTGTATATTAAGATGGACTTTCGAAATATGGCACTTGATTATTTATCGCACAATTATTTTATAATAATTTGAATGGAAATGTTAAAATTCCAAATGATCAAAAGCGTATACGGTCAAGTTATCTAAATAAGTGCCTGCATTCGTTTTCGTAATTTCATTCTGTAATTTTACACACATACATACGTATTATCATTCCTGTATCCGTAATGGGGTATGCAAAGCGTGAACGACCCAAACAAAGGTCGTTCCGCCACGTCTGACAAGTTTTGAGGGTTGTTTAAGATAGGTCTGTATATTGCTGTAGTTACAGCTCATCATCACCTAAATTACAATATACTGAAACCCTCGAATCCCTTTTAGCTTGTTTTTACAGCATGCCCGGGAGGGAGATGCAGCTGGCAAATTCTATATTTTTCAATCGCTCCCAGTCCAGGATGGAAGCAATAATTTCTACGATATATATTTTTTTTATCTCGAATGATATTTTGATGATTTAAACGTATTTGTTTTATTGTAAAAAACCACTGTAAAAATCTATGACATTATTATTAGCAAGCCTACTATAAATATACGTTATATATTGCTGTAATCGTTAAATTTTACGTGACGTGATTATAATGGCTGCTACGGGCCCGCATTGGATTGACAAATATTGGCCCTACGTGACCCTATTGAGTGGAAACGGCTATTCACGCTTGTTTAGCTGCGGCGAGCGTAATTTTTCAACATAATACACGTATCTCACGTATCTATACCGTATGTCAGGGTTTCTCAAACTGGGGTACGCAAACCCCTAGGGGTTCGCCATTGGACGGTCCGGTAGGGGGTTCGCGATTTACATTTTGAAAAATTCTTAACTTTCTCCATACTTAATTATTCTTAAAATTAACTTAATTTTTCTACAAGAAGCGTCCCAAGCTAGCTTACCAAATATACTAGTTACCTTGCTATATATCTTTTTGACGCTGTATTTGTTAACTTTTTTTTAAATACGTTCTCCTACAGGTAGATATTTTTTTATTTTGTGGCTGAGGGGTTCGCGCTATGGTCTGGGAACTTCAACGGGGGTACGTGAGGACATAAGTTTGTGGGACCCTGCCGTATGTAGTGAGTTAATTATACTGGGATTAAAAACAAAATGCTGACCAAACTTGGCTGTGGGTAAACTGAGCAATTTTCCCCGAAGAACTAATGAAGCGAATTTGATCTCTCCATCTCTATACAAAATAACTCAAGCGAATTTTTTTTTTCATATTTGTTTCTATTCCTCGGGAAAAGTATTCCATGGGTAGGTTTACACCCCAAAGTTTTATGCTAATCTGTTTACACCCGATGAGTAAAAAAAAATGTGCGTATTAGAACAAACACCTTAGAACTGTGGCACATCTACAGAAGTTTTTTGTATGGAACTCATAGCTTTCAATAAAACTGTACGTTGCGTTTTGTGAATTGTAGATAGTTGTGTCGCTATGGATCTGGTTTCCCTTCTTGGGTCTGGTTTCCCTTCTGGGTTGCGGAGGTCAGATGGCAGTCGCTCTGTATAAAAACCAGTACCCTCATTCAATCTCCTAGATTAGGTAGACGACCCCGAAAGATACTGGAAACGGCTAGGAAGATGATGATGATGATGATGATGAGATAGTTGTGTCGCTAGCCTTATCTTTATTTAAAAAAAAAAAAATACCAAAATCCCAAAACCACCAAGTTAGCTGCATTTTCATTCGACATATTACCTATTTACTTCAGTGCACTCGCAACACGTTTTTGCTTCCACTTACTTATTAACCCGAGTATTAAAATCACGTAGGTAATATTTCCGTGTAGAAATTCATATTTTGCCGTCTCCACTGCGATTTGAGTTACTCCCGACCACAGAATATATACGTAAAGTGCCACTTTGAGCAGTGGGCACAAGATTCTGAATTGCGGTGCAAATGGGGCTAAATGCGCGCGCGGACGCCCAGGGGTAATAACTGTCGCATGCATACAATGACGCCTGCATGCCTCTCAGAGTAGGCAGAGTGTCAACGGCAAGGAAAATACTGTCTCCACCACTTCTGAGTGCGAAATATAATGTTAGCTGTTAGCGATACTGTCAGATCTTCAGTTACTTTTAAAGTGCCACCATACGTATTAGCAGTAACTGTGGGCACAAGATTCTGAATTGTGGTGCAAATGGGGTTTTATGTGAGTGCGGAAGCCAGAGGTAATAACTGTCGCTTGCATGTCCACTTTGTTTGCATTTGACTGCACTTCCGGTGGATTTCTTTTGTGCAGTCTAATATTCTTAAGTAAGTTTTAGTTTTCAGCTTCAGGAAAAAATTTAAACTGGTCAACTTTTACTGCAATTTTTTTGGGAATTCATCAAAAACTTAATTTTAAATTATATACCTTAAAAGATTCAGTGTATTTGAATGCTATATACCGGGTGTAAGAGACGAGAAGAGCGAAGCAAAAAAAAAATCATTTCCTGAAAGAATTTCCTTGTGAATGGTGTTCCGTTTCATTGACTATACTACGTTACACCCCTTATAAATAATGTACTTAAACATTCTCGTCGTCGCCGGTTATTCTGTTCTGTATATCTTCTATGAAACTAAGGGTCGTATTTATAAAACGATCTCAAGATTGAGAGCAATATTGAGTGCGGATTTGACAGGTAATTTTGTACTGGAATGACATTTCTGATATGAACTCAAACTCGCTGTCACTCTTGAGAGCTGATTATAAATACGGGCCTAAGTATCGTATACAAAGCACGCTAAGTTTCCAAAACTAAGCTGAGGGTAGAGTCGGGTTAAGCTTTTACTTAATTGTGGGATTATAGCTAACTTAGCCTACTTATCGTGCTCACCGCGAACCCGGCTCTGTGCTCTACACCATAATTTTGATCTTGCCAGTTTGTAAACAGACGAAAATAAACTGAGTGTAAAGGACAACTTCCCGCATACTGATTGGGGTTGCTCAGTCAACGATACTGAACCACTTTCACCCAGAAATTCTTTCAGATAACACAAAAAAAAATTTGGTGTCGTTGACTGAGAAACCCCTCTGTTTTAGTTTACTGGATGGAATTTTAGAAACGATTTTTTCGTAATAAGTATAATAATAACTAAAGTTAGAGACTATTAAATTATTTTACTTACATACTTATTTCCTATTGTTCCAACCACAAAATTAGCAGTAGTGCAATTTTATACTTGTCTTCACAGTCCCAGACTTAGGGTCGTATTTATTGATGCCATTTCAGTACAAAACGATCTGTCAAATCCAAACTTGATATTGCTCTCAAACTTGAGATCGCTTTATAAATACGAGCCTAAGAAAAAAAACTGTATCTTGGGCGGCCTTGCGCCTACCCGAAATTCCACTAGAATTCCACTTTGCAAACATGAAAATAAAGAGTATAAAAATTTCACTCAGTTGGGATTTGAAACCACTACAATTTTTATCAAATTGCGTATAAACCTCACGTCTAATGAAGGTACTGGGGCAGCAGGTCGATTGCCTGACCCTCTTCCGACATCTGATTGACAGTTACACGTGCTCCCATCGCTTTCAACCTTCAATTTTATGGCTATTATAGTAGGTACGGCTAGGGATGGCTGCTAAGGGTCACATTTTCAAGATCTTGATAGAAGATGAAGCTTTTTTCACTATGCAAAAATATTTTTTAATGACTGAACTCGAAAACTCCTCTACTGTCAGATAGGGGTACAACGAGGTAGATGCATCTTCGAGCAGTTTCGTCGTTTCGCTTCCCGGTGTAATGTGAACATGTCTGATTTGACAGCTATCGAACCCAAGGTGGAAGAGATAATCACTTTCTAATAGGTAAATTGTAATCCACAAATAATATTTCTCATCTTGGTGCATAGCTTGGCCATTAGGCGATTTGCTTAGTTATTAGAATCAAATTAAATTCCGCATTGTGGCGAAGCGTGGATTTTCTACTTTATCCAATTTATTTGATCCGCTTAATCACATTTTAGGCTAATACTTCTAAAGTCACGCGATAAATTACGTGTATAAATTGTCAGCATAAATCTACTCGATGCAGCTCCATGCGTGGTCAGCAAAGAGGTACTTATATAGTCAGCATTCTACTCTATTGTTTTTTGTGAGGCGCGTGTTATATAAATTGTTGTAGCTATGCACACCGCTAAAATTGCATAAGTAATAAGTAAGTATAGACAAATTATTTTTTGTTGACAAAGGTCGGTAGCAGCAGCTAGGATGGTCAAAATAAAGCTGATAAGCAAGTCCATTGCAATCCGCTTGTTTCCTACTTGTCAAATCAGCAACTATATATGTCAAAAACGCTTATTTGTATGAAAATCGCGAGCTATGACGTCACTCCTTGTTGACTCCTCTTGGACTCCTCGTAAATACGTGACTACTCAAATCAACAACTTCTATATTTTTAACTCGATTATTAATTCTAAATGAGCATTTTTTCGAAAATTATGAATGAGACACACAATATTTTAGCCATCAGTTTTAAGTATAAACGATTTGAATTTTTTTTAGCCACCCAGGAAACAGGTTAGGTTTGGTTAGGTAGGTTGTAAACTATAACAACTGGATAAAATGAAGTTTTAAATGTGTATTTGTAGTTGGAGTGTCTATTCTCATTCTACGTCGTCCAGTTCCCCAAAGAAAGTAAAAATATTATTTTCTTATTTTTCAAGTAGAACATTTTATTTTCAGATCATCTTATCTTATCTTATCTAGCCTATAATAGGGACAAAATATTTTTCAATCTTTCTTTTTATTTTTCTATCTTTATTCTTATAATCTTTATTTTTTCAATCTATAGCGGCGAGGAAATGACGTCACGCAACATGGCCGCGCCGGTTCTATTCTGAGGTTCTATTGGATACGTGCGCGTGATACGTCGAGGCTGGCTATTTATCTTGACACTATTAGGATTGTGAAAGGCTCTATAACTGCCTGTGTGGCGTAGTGGTCTAAGCTTTGGGATTTTGGTCGGGAGCCCGCTCGATCATCAACTACAACAGTCTTCTTACTGCTGAACATAGACCTATAAAAGAGGAGCCATTATCCATACTCACTTCGACACCTCCAATGAAGAACATGGACCCCTGTGTTCGGCGAAACCACGATCTAACTTGAATAAGACCATACATGTCATTTTCTGTCTTGAGTGAACAGAACGGCCGTATAAGAATTTTCCCGCTCTTAGCGGCTATCATAATAATAATATAGACGGACTTATCATAATAATCCAGTTAAGTCATGATTTGAACGGGTCTCGATGTCCTGAATATGTGTCATCTAAATCCTTTATATTTTTTCATAGGGAACATCGCTACGCAAGTTCTGGATTCATCACATAGTCGCCTTTTACAACACCCTCGGGAAGATACTAAGGGGTGATGCTCTTCTAACCCGGTATCATGCGGAACTCTGGACTCATAAGTAAGAGGCTGTAAAATGACGTCACGCAATGTGCCCGCGCCATTTTATTGGAAACGTGTACGTGATACATAGTGACCACCGCTTCTACACGTAGTCTGGTCTGGCTATTTATCTTGGCGCTATTTGCTACGGGCTGCCTGTGGTATTGCTAGTTCACCAATAGATAAATCTATAGGTACTAGAAACAAACTTTTAGTGTCAATTTTTTGGCGTAATCTCGTATTGGAAGCAAAGGCTCACTTTGGGTCGCTGAGCCAGCGTAGTAAGTAAGTATTATTTTCATTTCTCTGTTAGAAGCATCTTTTTCCGATTAAAAAAATCCAAGTATAGGAAGGTAGGTATTAGGTACCTATAGCTATTATTATCTTTGAACAACCGAGCGAATAGTCTGGCAAATATTTTAAACGTACCACGCAAGTTTTCAACAGTTTCCTCGTAGTTTTAACTTTACTCCATAAACACAGCTTGCACGCTTCCCATACTCCACTTGTTTACTCCATGCTAAACAAATAAAAACTAAATAACCTGGCAACACAGAAGTATCAAGCGAATGATTTACACGTGCCTGATGTGATATTGTTAGCAATTCGTACTTAGTTATAATACGACTTAACTTATACAAGTCTGTAAGTACCTGTCATTTTCTATCATGAGAGAACAGAAAGTGACGGAAATAATTTTAGCCAAGATTTCGTTAAGTCGAGATCTCCGCGAATTTGACAGCATTATAGACAAAATTTGCATCGAGGTAGGTAGTAAAACTAAATCTTGCCTACGTCGCGATTGCGAGAATAGTGGTATTCACAACAATATTTTTGGGTTATTTGTGTAAAAATTATGGGACAAATTATTAACAAATACATAATCGAACTTCCATAACAATTTATAGAAGGTCTCCAATTATAAACAAAAACAAAGCCTCTTTATAAATGCCGGAATCATTTAAATACATCTGAAATTGACGTGAAAGACGGCGAGTGCTTTCCGGGCCCACTGGGGAAAATTCTATCAAAATTGTTCTAATTTCGTTTTCTTTTCGTGGAGCACTCGAATGAAAAACATTTTAAAGACGAGGGCATTTCAGCTCGAGCATCTGTGACGAAAAGAAAAATATTAATTGACTGGAATTTTATAGCCGAATTTAAGGAGACGTACGCCCTTATTTTGAGGAAAATATAAATGTTTATATTTTGTTGGACAGTTCTAAGTATTGGCCTTACATAGGGTATAGTTAGAGACATGTTTCGTTTTCAAACTAACTTCGTATTCGCATTTTACTCCAATTACAAATAATGACTGACTGGAACTGAAAATGTATTTCATTGCATATTTGTATGAACTGTCGCGCTGTCATTTATCATGATCATGCAATGAAAAAAAAACTTGGGTAAATTGATCAAGGAACGAGCACATCAAGTAATATGATTGAGACATTAAAATTAATGTTAAGATCAATTATTCTGTTGATTGAAATTATAAGGAACTTGGTAGTTTTTATATAGTAACTTCATTCATTTATTTTTAAATTATTGTCATAAACACATTACTTTATGTGCTCGTATTAAAACAAGTATTTTTTCAGTGTGAATAGTATGCAAAACATCTTATTAGAAGTTTGCTAACTTTGAATTGCGGACAACTAAACACTAGGTATATCGTACTATTTTTCTTAACTGCACCGACACACTACCAATTTCATCATGCTCTATTTGTCTCCAGTATTGCCAGCCTATGGCAAAAGGGCGAAACAAAATCGAACTGAAAGCGGGGCGAAAAGCTGGAGAATTTGGGGAGGCAATTTATCAGGCTTAGCTGGCATTCTAACGAATAGTGAATGACCGATGTCAAGGCGTACTAGTCCAGTTGGGCTGTGTGATTCAGCTATGTAGAAAAAAAATGCGCTTGCAGTCTACTATACTAAATTCTTATAGTTTATTCCATTTGTTTAAGTGCCTTACAGAAATGTAAAATATATCGAAATTTTTGTTAAAATATTGCCATCGAATATCTTTCCGCGGTCAAAGGTCAATTTACACCGAGTATAGCGATACGATACGACACTTTGCAGCGCGCTTTTTTCAAGCGATCTATTATAATAGGTATAATAAGTAGAACTCTATAATTTACCAAAGATATAAATGATATTGACTGATTCAGCTCGAATATTTCTCGGTAGTCCAGATGTTTGCGAATATGCACTAACCAACGAACATCATTAATTCAAACTTCATTATTACTTCAAAAATTTAAGTTTTGAAGGCCTGGCATGCTGTAAGGTATCTGGCGGCGGGCTGTGGAACTCGACACGACTTTGATGTATCGCGCGGAACACCGCCGCCTGGACCTTGAATATTTACGAGGTGGAAGCCTGAGCCGGATTTAGGCTGGATTAGGCGCATTTAGTTACGTTCCATAAATTATCTGCTAAATATCGCTGTATTATCTTCCTCTTCAGTATTCACAGAACTCCAACCAGGTTCTTTGTCTTTTTCATTAATTGATCCAGATAGAATCTAAAAAAAAAACTAATACAAATTGTTAACTAGGCTTGGCTACAGAATTAGGTACTATTGTGATTTAGGCGCTGGGCTGACAACCCTATAGTATAGATATCTAATCTAATCTAATCTAATGTAGCCGTTAAGTGTCCCACTGCTGGGCAAAGCCCTCTCTCCTCTCCCTCCATAGATATACACATTTTAAATTAAATATTGCCCCAACGTGGCTAAAACGCCTTTTAGAAAGCGATTTAACACGGAGCGTTTTACGCATTGCCTACTACGTAATATAAGAGAGAAAGGCCAGCTTTTATTTATGTAAATAATGTAATTTAAGCGATGGGCTGACAATCTACCACGACAACAATATACAGATCTACTTATACCTTAAACCACCCTCAAAACTTGTCAGACGTGGCGGAACGATCTTTGTTTGGGTCGCTGACGCTCTGCCTACCCCAACAAGCGTGATAGTATGCATCTACCCTACTATAAACTCCGGTAGAGAAACTTGCGCGCCTCGCCTCACCAGCTTAGCTCTACGCTGCGGGTGCCGTGTCACATTATTCATGAATAACCGCCTATATTTCACTATGCAATTGCCAAAACATTCCTCGAGCGTCACGTACGGGGAACGCTAAGCGGCTGTCGGTATCTGAAGGAGGAGAATACCAGGGAAATACGCCATGTTTGTTTCGTTCTTTGCGTTCTTTTGTACGTCTGTTGTAATAACATTGCGATGGATAAAGGTTCTCAATTTGAGCAGAAGACAACGAAGAAAAATACAGTAAAAGATTAGATTTCAAAAATTTCTATGTCACAAGGGATCAGTTTCATGGGATTGTGTGTAAATAGACCCTTTAGAAATCTAGAAACATCATGGTCTACTATTAATTGCAGGACATTAAATTATTTCTGTGAGAAAAATGGCAGCTGAAATCACGGTTGGAAGAGGTAGTTCTATAATATTAATAGATTTGTCCTTTGCTGAGAATCTCGCTTAATTTTCAATACAAGCTGGTGCATACTAACTAAGATACTCGGCCAAGCACTGAGAGCTTTCCAAGTTTATAAGACAGAAATTTCATTAGCTAGCTTACTTTAGTCCTCCGGATTATCCAGAGCCACAGACCAGATTGGTATAGATAACGCATATTAGGTATGTCCTCCGTTCCACATACGTGGTAGGGATATAAGTTTTTATACCTTAAAAATGTTCTATGATCTATATGAATCTCTATGTAGGTACCATGCAATGCAATGCCAAATATTTTGTTCTGCCTACCATAACTTTACCGATATTAGAAAACATGAATACATAAATTATGAGAAATGTTACAATTTTTAAGGCACAACTCGGCATTATTGCACAATTAGGCATAAGTAAGTGTTTTAAATAAACGCTGAGAACAAATTTTGGCACGCGAGAGACGAAAGGGGTGCTAATATTTCTGGCATGCATGCATAGTTAGGTATGTATAGCGACCCTTATATTGGAAATAAAAACCCTTTGCGGTGTCTATGCCTATCTATGTCAGTGCCTGAGCCGGTTCAAGTTAGCCTTTGCCCACTCGATTGTAACGCGACTCAAGAAGACCAACAAAAAGACGAAGTTGTCTTTCCATTTGCTGAGTCACTTCCATCAAGAACTTGAGTATTTGCTTGAGCTCCCATGTATACTTTGAGACTTATAAGTTGGACGTCTGTGTATTTTTCAGATACCATGGGAAAATCTTAAATGTATTCTTTTAAGAGTATTATTGCTATATTTATAAGTTTCTTTACCCTGCCTAACTTCTAAACCTACATGTTCCGGTGATTCGACGGCTTCTTTGCTAGATAGCTCTATATTCTCACCGGAGTCCGGCGCCAAACAGCTTGCTGTGTTCCATCGGTGCGTGAGACTTCAAGTGCCTTAACAGGCATCTTCTGGGTTAGCTCGCTCCATCGTCGACTCTGTCACGGTCATCGCTGACCTTTGTGTCTAGAGTCACAAGCTAGCCCATTCCAAGTAAAAAAATAATAATATTCTTTCATGTTTGTTTGTCTTAAGAAGTTTTAACTATATCGTTCTTCTTCCTGTCGTGTGTGTTTCGAGTCGATCGACCTGATAAACCCTGGTGTCACAATTTTTAAACCGCCCATAAGCGTTAAGGAAAAAAATTGTGATCGATATAATGTAATAAATTAGGATAAAGGATCTTAATAAAAAAAAAAGAGCGTGTGTGCCGAGCACACGTGTTGAAGTGAAACTTCTTTGACATTTTTGACATTTCGACTTCCGTCCCCCGCCGTGACGTATTTCCGTCACCCGATCTTGAAATTTTACTCTCAACACGCCTCACTTCAAAACTTTCGTTTGTAGCAGTAGCATAAATATGCTCCTCTGTATATTTACTCACGAAAAATTAAAAACTAAATAATTACAAGCTTACACAGTAACACGACAATTCTGTGCATACAAATTAGGATTGGAATAAGCCGAAAGCGAGTTGTTTGAGTTAGTATCCCACGGATCGGCGGACGCCGCTTTGAGCTCGCTGAGGTGTAGTCTTAGTAGTACTTTACGTCTGAATATGTCATTAACCATGTAGGTAAATTGCTTCCAGCTTATATACGTATGTTTATTAAGGAATCATGAAATCAACGGAATCGCCATAAACATACAGTGAACTTTTTAATTGCATTGCATTGCATTGAATTTGCATTTGCATTTAATTGCACCTACACTACATAATACAAATTCATAATGAACTTCGATAATGAATCAAAAATACAAGTGTTATCTTATCAATCACCAATAATGACTGATTATACCATATCTTTGACGCAATTTAAAAGCAACGAAACTCCGCTAGTCGCTCCGTTTGTCTTCCACTATTATTTTTAATATTAAAATCTTCCAAAATATTGCTGGGATACGTACCTATATTTATAAATCCTGAAATACGAAGAAAAAGACAAAAATGTCAAATTACTAAACCCATATCCATTTATTGTGGGGTACATTTTGTTCCTCTTTATTGGTCTTATTTATCTATGGCGTCCTCCCGCAACCATGACAGAGGACAAACAAATTGTTCTCCTGTTTCAAGGAAATCTTTCATTTTTAGGGTTCCGTAGTCAACTAGGAACCCTTATAATTTCGCCATGTCTGTCTGTCTATCCGTCTGTATCCCGCGACCCTGTAAAAAAATTGATATTAAGATAGATTATAATGACGCAAATCTGGAAATGTAAAAAAAAAAAACAATTCAAAAATATTATTTTTGGACCCCCTCCCATACAAGTTAAAAAAAATATTTTTGTACTATATTGAATGGATTATCGTTAGACAGGTCTTTTAAAATGAAATGGAGGTTCTCTTAAAAAAAGTCTCTAAAAAATTTCTGTCTCTAGATATTTGCATTCAAAGTTGCAGTATTTGTCACAAAGATCCAGTCATATCTTAAAAACTATACATGCAAAAATTATGAAAAAAATAAGGAATATAGCTCCTTATTTGTATAGTTGTAATGAAAACTATAACAAAAAGTGTAACATTTATAGTTTTCGAAATATTTAGGGATAACCGTTTCAATAAAAACTTCTTTATCTGTAAAGGTGAAATAATCCTTATATAGCTTTTGTTGAAATCAAATTTTGATGAAAATTATGTTGTTGTAAGTAAACATATAAGGCTACGGAACCCCAACACGCTCTTGGCTAATTTTTACTTCGTTCTTTTACACTCAACAAATGCGTAAAGCAGGACATTAAATGCTAATGGCGCTTGTAAAATTGCGTGCGGTAAAAAATTGCGGCATTTTATTCATACACGAAATTAAATCACCTCATTTCGGAGGCAGTACTCTACGCGTTCCTAAAATCGCATCACTCGAACGGAGTTCGCTGAATCGTAAATATTACGCAAAAGGATGGTACATTCTATAAACATGATTATTCATTGCCCAATCAGATTCATTGTCGTCGTCGTCTCAGTCGTAAAAATTCCAAGACTTCTCTCAAAGATCTTTACTTTTTGCTTCTGTGATGATTCACCAAATCGTCAGACAACCCTGTAGTATGGATACCATCTAAAGTAGGAATAATGTTTACATTTGTTGTTTAATCCCAAGTAAATTTTAGAGCATTTTTCGCAGTTTTGATGGTATTTAAAATGTGATACATTGCCCAGACTATCATATTAAATTACTTTTGCATGCCTAAATAACTGGACTACAGCGATTTTATATTTTACTATAACACGTGGAGAGCAACTTAACTTTCATACCTGTATTTAATCATTAAATCAAGCCACGGGTAGGTAGGTAATAAAGTTATAGAACATACGAATTATGACTGAAATTAAAAGATTGTGGTGAGTGAGCACCACGCTACGCCCCTGAGGGTGGATCTAAGTTATAATGAGGTGCTTATTTTAATTTCACGCCAATTTTTAAGCTAATGATGGGGCCACCTTTCAGGATAAGGATAACAACGTAAAAAAAAAACTTTAATCATAAAGACTGTAAACCTTTTCGTATCTAAACGCTTTAATATAAAATAGGTATTATTTAACTTTACACAACAATAAAATTACACTTTACAACCATTTTAACGTAGTCACATTCAAAAACTAGTTGTTGATATAAGATAAATCACATCTCGACCGAATAATTTCAAAAGTCCATTTCATAAATCAGTTAGTGAGTGAATGGGTTTTGTTTGTGAGTGAGTGAGTGAATGATGAGTATGGGCGGTTCGTGCGTTGTCGTGCGCTCGCATTTTATTTATCTCTTGTCTCTTGATTTATTGTTCTTCTAAACTAGTTACTTGTTGGCTTATTTTGTCGGTTTGTAGGGAAATGTATGAAATTGGATATTTTTAATACAAACTCACTTTCAGCGACAACTACCAAAGCCCATGGATCCGCTCTACCTTATTTTACATCTACGAAGTATTCATTCTACCAAATAAGTTCATGGCTTAAAGGTTTCGTCAGAAAAAGTACACAGCACTACACTAGACCTGAAAGATCTTCGTTTTTGATCTTGGTCTAGACTTCTAAGAAAATCCAATTGAAAATGCAATTTATCGTTAAGGCGTAGCACAACACAAAAGTACAGGTAATAATTTCGAGCTGTTGAACATTACGTACCTGCTCAGAAATTCAGACCAAAAATATTTATAAAATATTCCGTAATATTAAAATAAAATTTCACGAGAAAATCGGATTTTAGCGGAACGTTTCTACTAAGAAATTCGATGTTACGTCAATATTTTATTTCCACGGAACGAACTCCACCGGCGCACGCTTCAACGTAAACAAAACACAGAGGAAATTGTTTTTAGCCAACAACAAGCAATTTTAAAAAGAATAAAAACCCAACTGCGTGAATTGTGAACATAAAATAAAAATATACGAAAATGTTATGGGAACAATGTTGTGACTAGTTGTGACAATATTTGCGATCGTCTCAAAAACGATAAATTATGTGGAATCCTTGAATGATACCTCGCCTTTTTGTTTTCAATTTTCACAATATGAAATTTTCAGGCCATGCATGGGAGTCTGATTGTCACCATGATTGATTTTTTCATTTAAATTATGTTTTTAGTGACACTTGAATCGTCAGACCAAGAAGACTTGAAACGAATCAATTGACGTAATGAATTAATTCACACGTTTAGTCTAGTAGCTAAGATGCCAGAGTAACAAACATTCATAAATGGACTGATCAACACATTACCCTTCTTTGCTTCGCGCAGTCGGGTAAAAAGAAAGTAAACGCTTGAAAGTCGGGAGTTAATTTATTTGGAAGTTGTTTGCCAGTAATTTGTTGTGGCGAGTCCTGAGGGGACTGCGGCCGGCTCTCTGTTGTTGAAACAAACTTTTTCATGTTGCGAAATTTGACGCGGTTACTTGCCAAGTGTGATGGTCATCCATCACGGGTATCACCTTTTACTTTTGCACGCTTTAAGGTAAGGGTCTGATCACACCGGGAAGTGACGCGACGCGGCGCGAATTTGCTTGAATAACACGCATCTCGTTGCACAATAAGTGACAAGCTGCACCGGTGGTGTAGCGCGACAGCGCGACGCTCTATTTTTGAGTTCTGTCAATGAAAATGTTAAAATTTTATCAGGCTAGTGAAACACACACATTTAGACTTGTTTACGTCCTCCATAGAAGAAGCATAAAATATGTGGCATGGTAAAGTATACTAAGTTATAAAAACAAGACAAACATATTCTTCGAATTAAAGGTAAAGGGCAGAATGCGTCCTTTTGCTTACTCTTTTCCTTGAATAACATTAACTTTACTGTTACCACCCTAGGTACTTTAAATTATTTCTACCAGTTTCAAACACGGATCCCAAAGTTTTGTCAAAAGGTCTCTTTCTTGTGAGTCGAGAGAAACTTCAAAATAAACTTTAGAAACAGCGCAGTTGTGTCCCGTACTTGCCAGAGTTCACTTTACTTCCCTCTTTAAATTTCTCTTTTATAGAATAAATATCGGACGTAATTGACAACAACGTTTAAAGAGACCAGAAATTTCGCCTGGTGGATTGAAGACAGTATATAATTTATTGGCTTCACTGGATTTTAATTTTTATCTCACTCAAATTCGTTTAAATGTTCATACTGAGATATCTGTTACGAAAAATTTCCATCATCCTGCAAAATTAGACATTTAAAGTCATTTCTCGGCCAAGAACCCAATTTGAAGTGCAATTTACTGCTAATTAGCCTCTTACGTACAGAGGCCGGGTGGCGAGTCGTAGTCTCCGTGGAAGTTAGAATGGCTGCGTTAATGCCGGCCCCTTAAGGCCTGAAGACTTACGCCCCTTAAGGCCTGAGGCTCCAAAGTGCTAAAGACCTTTGGTGGACCAGTGTGACAGTGGGTGTGACTTTGCTACGTGAAATCTAATAAGAAAGACTTACGTCCGTTAAGACAAATTGTACTCCAAAAGGATAAGTACTTTTGTTGGACGGGTGTGACTTTGCTAATTTGCTGTGTGATAACTTCACTCGAGAAACAATAATAATGCATGCGTTGTTGAAATTCGCTTTAGACATAAAAAAGCGTATCAAAGCGAGCAACCAATCTCAAAGTTATGCCAGGAATCCTGCATTTTTCGCCTTACTATTACTAATGTAAACATCAGAGGATATGCAACGTAGACTCGTTGTGTAAAGGCTACGAATTTCAGAGAGTGGCTGGAGAGCTCATGCATCTCTTTAACAAGGTCCCTTGTTGGTAGTGTGTTGCAGAGTCCTCAGCCTGCGCCCACGAGTTGCTTTGCAAACGCTACAAGTGCCCTCGCGAACAAGTCACGCTAAAATAAAACCAAAGCTGAACCTTTGTCAAAATAAGGAACGGTTCACACCGCCACATTGCGCCGCGAGGAATTATCGAGTTGTCTATGAATTTACTATTATTGTACAGTAAACAAAGTTCTTTGTTAGTATATCGCGTTATTGAAAAATGCGCACTGCGTTGCGTCGTGTCGTACCCGAGTCAATTTGCACCGGGAACTCGAATGTCGCGAAATGCAGCATGCCACTTCGTGATACCTGGTACTGGTACATAACAACGAGATGCATCTTCAAGCAGCTTTGCTTCGCGTCACGTCTCTTCCCGGTGTGAGTTGACCCTAAAGTGCAGCAACACACCTGCACCTTAGTTAATATGTGTAGTTAAATTTCAAACTCCGGTATGTCCAGTCTAAGTCAAAAATGGGAAATGAGTGATTTGTGTTTTAGGTATAAATTTAAGTTTAAAATTATGATTTAATGACATGGACCACTAGAGAAAGGGGTTAGTATGTATAAGAACAAATAAAAATAATGATTAATTAACTGGTACAGCTAGAAAATAAAGATAAAACTTGGACATACCGGTGTTTGTTTTGGACTAGTGAAACGTACCGGAGTTTGAAAAAAATCACTGAGGACTTACCGGGTTTTGAAAAAAGGTGATTGGACATACCTGATTTTGACATGGCTTCATTTCTAAAGTGACGTACTCAGGGGAAGAACTGAATAATATTTTTGTTTGGAAGTTTGCTACTGTGCAGGTTTTATTTACCTTTTAGCTTTCTATTCAACCCGTTTAATCTTCGCTTTTGATACAGTCTTCTTCCGAGTTCTATCAGGACTCACTACACATATATTTGGACTATTTTCGTTCATTTTTACCAGAAATATTTAATAAAAACTTCGACAGCGAAACGATCTCCACTCGTAAAATCGTGCGACTGGTAACCATCTTGGACGCCATCCTTCACTCTGATTGGTCGGCGTGGACATGCTTGAATTTGATAAAGACTTGTCAACGGACGTACCGGAATTTGATAAAAACCGTCGATTTTGACCGTTATTTTCATTAGTATTTAAGTGACTTATCTCGTTTTGGATAAAACTGACGTATACAGTTTTAAATTTGGAATTTGGCGCCATTCATAGTTAGGTTACGACCATAGGGTGGACTTACCGGAGTTTGATATTTATCTACACATATGCTTTGGTTAAGTTAGTTTAGTGAGGTTCCTACTGAAAACCAGCGCTTGAGTCTTTGACTGTCGCAATACGCTGAGTAGGAAACCTTTTCGGTATCGTGTGTAACTGTTAGGCTACTTAGTTTTTAAGTTGTCTACCTGTTATTACTGGTACTGAATAAAACTTTTATCTATCTATCTACCTGCGTAACGTTCGGTGGCGGACCAATCCGCCGATCGAACAATCGTTTTTACGCGATCCTTGTTCGGCGCGCTGAATGGCGTCAAAAATATGGGGCTATATAAGGGGTTATGTAGTACAGGGTGTTAGTGGTAACCATACAGGGTGTTAAGGGTAATGTGTACTCGCGGAAGGTTCACCTCGACCGAAGGTTCGGGTCGACCGAAGGTTCAGCTCGACCGAAGGTTCAGCTCGACCGAAGGTTCAGCTCGACCGAAGGTTCGGGTCGACCAAACCTTCCGCAGGTCTGTTGTAGGCAGTGCAAAACGCATTATCAGCGTGTTGAACGGAACCTTCGGCTATTTGTTTTACTATATTTTTTTAACAAGATTCCAAATTAGAAATCATTCAACGCAATACAAAATCATTTCAATTTTGGATTCCAATTAAACACCTTTGCGATCTTTATAATGATATCTAAAAATTCAAAACTAAGAGCTTATAAATTGAGAATTTCTTCCTTTCAAAACCTGTGGGTTTGATAATTAACGTAAAAAGCATTTCAGAGTCTGTTAATCAACATCTTTCAAATATTAATTTAATCAGTTGGAAGGTTTTGTTGTTTTTAAATATAAAGTGGAAAGAAAAAAGGCGGTGAGTGAGCGCCGAAGCTTTAAAAGAAACTTTGCGCTTTGTAAATCGGGACGCCTATAGGCAATTTGTTTATCTTGTCTTCCTACTTTGAAAATCAATTAAGGTGATCGAATTTGAATTGGTAAAAAAAGAAGTAAACTCTTCAATTTTATTTCGTAACTAGCTTTCCGCCCCGCGGTTTCACCCGCAGCTAAGAGTTTTCCCGTGGGATTGAGTTCCCGCGCTGATCCTACCTTTAAAATTGACGGAATTTCAATACAAACTTTCATGTCCTATTTAACCCCCTTAGGGGTGGAAAATACAAAAACGCTGAAACACGTGTTAATTATTTTTTAATTATTAGCCCAAAAACAAAATTGGAAGATCCCCTCATCAAAATTGACGGAATTTCCATACAAACTTCCATCCCCTATCTAACCCTCTTAGGGGTGAAAAATACAAAAATGCTGAAACACGTATTAATTATTTTTTAATTATTAGCCTAAATACAAAATTTGGAGATCCTACCTTCAAAATTGACGGACTTTCATACAAACTTTAACCCCCTTTTTTACCCGTTTAGGGGGGGAAAATCCGCAAATCCTTTCTTAGTGGGAGGTTACGTTATAGAAGAAACTTGCTCTCTAAGTTTCACAATTCTAGCTTTAGTAGTTTAGGCTCTGCGTTGATGAATCAGTCAGTCAGTCAGTCAGTCAGTCAGTAAGGACAAACGATTTTATAAGTTTAGATTATGCTTATTTAATTACTTCCGTAGAAAAGTAAGGTATTAGTCCTACTTTATGTAAAGAGTGTCTTTAAACAGAATAATTATAAGTTTAAGATATTGTTACAATCAACTAGGATGACCGTGTGAGGGCAAAAATATGAAATATTAAGGCTCGTATTTATAAAGCGATCTCAAGATTGAGAGCAATATTAAGTATGGATTTGACAGATCGTTTTGTACTGAAATGACATTTCTGATACGGACTCAAACTCGCTGTCACTTTTGAGAGCTGATTATAAATACGGGCCTAAGGAACGTTAAGGCAAATGCATGTAGTTTAGCAATATGGTAATATTCATACGTTTTGCATCGGAGTTCGCATTAGCAAACCAAACGCAGTGTGCGGGCACTAGGTGTGTAATATATGCAGTGATATACAAATATAATACTCTAGTGCTGTGCACGTTGTCGATAATTTTGATATCGATAGGTATTTGTAATATTTATACGTTCTGCACCGGAGTTTGCATTAGCAAACCAAACGAAGTGTGGGGCACAAGGTGTGTTATATATGCAGCGATATACGAATATAATACTCTAGTGCTGTGCATGTTGTCGATAATTTGAAGTACCTGTCGCTATTTGATCATAAAATAATATCTTGTCCGAGACGACATAATATACATTAACTTTATACCTACTTGGTAAGAAAAACAATGACAGGGCTTGTATTGCGCTGTGATGTTATTGAAAATTAGAAATGAAAATAGCTAGAACTGCGTCAAGATTATTCAAATTATTATTTCTCTTATGAATGTTCCAGCTGCCCTTCCTTCCGGGCATGCTGTAGAAGTCAACAAAAGAGATTCAAGAGTTACAGTGTTTTGTAATTTAGACGATGGGTTAATAACCTGTCTCTATGGCGATACACATTCATTACAATCTAAAATTTCCCTTAACATTTTGTCAAACGTGGTAAAGGCGCCTTTTACTAGGCGTTTTACACTCTGTCTACCACGTAAGGGATAAATGCGTGACTTTATGTGGTAAGTATGAAATAATTACAATGTTAGAATTCATATTTCTCTGCACTACAATATTTAAGCGCCGAAAGCATAACCCAACAGAGAATTTGTTATACGAAACTGCATCGGAAAATAGCATCATCTTTCATCTGGTCTCTCTGCCGTGAAATTTTGTTCCATCCAGACTTTGACAACATAATATATTCCCGTCGCGTCTTCCTCGCGTCCTGAAAGCGATACCTGGTTTACTTTGTTCCAATTCATCACAATCCCCTATTCAAACTTCTTTTATCCAACAAAAATACATTTTCTTATCTATAGCTGAGGTTTCCGTTTGTTTGGATAAAATTGGAAGAAAATTGTACAACCTTTTTATAAGGTACTTACATCTATTTGAATCTATTGTTCTTGTGTCATGGACAATGGCAAATAC
Source organism: Scrobipalpa atriplicella (assembly GCA_029255725.1). Taxonomy (NCBI): domain Eukaryota; kingdom Metazoa; phylum Arthropoda; class Insecta; order Lepidoptera; family Gelechiidae; genus Scrobipalpa; species Scrobipalpa atriplicella. Next base: position 21,925 of record JARACY010001125.1, on the reverse strand, counting down.
TGAATCGACAACATTAAAACCTGGTATCATATCTGGTGTCAATTTGACGAACCTGTCTACTTTTAAAACTTTGACAGAATACACTACTATACAAGATATTTTAACGTGACCTCCGAAATAAGGAATTAGCTTACTTTGTAGATGGTATTATTAGTGATTCTGTCTGTATTTCCCGTTTCATAAACGTAGTAAGTATACCTACTAACACAGAAAATAGAAAATTTGCTTCATTACCTCTCAATTATTCTAGTATTTTATTTTTTTATACGAATTATTTTTGTTGGGATAAGTTGTTCAGACGCTGTAACAATGAAATAATTAGTCTAGATAAAGATTATTGCCACAAAAACATTTTTTTTTTATGTAAGTATACATTTTGATCAAAAACCGGATTTTCTCAGGATTTTGACAACATCCTAGATTGTCAAAATCCCACTGCGGACCCACCATACCACTCACACTACCCTTGGTGGTAGCTAGTTTTTTGATCAAAACCCCGATTTGTTCATAATCCTGCGACATGATACGTACCAGCAAATAACATAATAATCTGTTCACCACACAGTATTACTTAATAGGAAAAGCTTTTGAGATTTCATTCAAAAAGTTAGCAAAAGGAACCCGATTATGTCGAGCACGTAACACTTCTGTAATCTGCGAAGAGTGTATGAGTTGGGCGAGTACTTGATTGAAATAGAAGCCTCTAGTAATTGAGTTTACAAGTATTTTGTTTGTTATCGTCAATGGGGGGTTTATTTGACATTGACGTGGAAAATGTATAAGGTCATTTTAAATCAAATACAAATATTTTAAGGGTATGTATAATTATGTAGAAGAAATAGAATTTACGCATTTTAGAATAAAAATGTACGGTAGTTTTTATTTTAAATTATCTAACTAAAAACAACCTTTTTGTGAACACGCTTTACCCACCACGTAACTAGAATGCAGGCCTTATGTAGATCATCATTACACAACACGCACACAACGTTAAATCTTCAGCCAATCACGGCCCACCACTGTAGCCGGCATGTCCGATTTCAGTTTTTTTTTTATATTAGAATCTATGTTATCTCGAAAACTAGCGTATAAAAAAAATTATAAAAATCATGCAATAGTTTCATGGAATTTATTTGCTCATCGACTTAAATATTTGCACTTGATTTCAAATGACCTTATATTCCTTTCATGGAGTTATTATCTGGAAGATAAGTAAGTAAATAACACATCTCCTACTTTCCTTTTAAATTCTCGTAGCGGCGTAGCACCTGGCCTACGCTCTACGCCGTAGAGGCTACGCTACGAAAGTTGTATCCTTTACATTTTGGATGCCTTGCCCCAAAAAACTTCCCTCTAGATGCGAATACATTACTTTGTGGGTTAGTAAGTATCCATAAGAGGTATTTAAAAACAATCTCCGTTTCAAGACCTGGGGTGGGATGGGATCTACCTCCTAGTGGTCCACCTCGGGCAACGGCAACACAGGCTTGCCTGTGAATAAGTCCGGCTGAACGATCCCAACAAAGCGGTGGTAGGCTCCGCAGGGGGCCGCCTGGCTCGTGACTACCCTCTCACCGGAGACCGGCGCCAAACAGCTTGCTGTGTTCCGTCGGTGCGTTAGAATGCCAGTGCCATAACAGGCATCTTCTGGGTTTGCTCGCTCCATCGTCGACTCTGTCACGGTCATTCCTGACCTTTGTGTCAAAAGCAAACCCATTTCAAGTAAAAAAAAAAAAAAACTTTGCGAAACCGTCTTACCGTACTCCAAAAGCCACTTAAGCCGGCATTTAATTTCTAAAAACAAGGACGAAATTAAACTTCGCCGGCCCATCACTCCATTTCCTCTGCATTCCAAAGTTTAAGCGATTAGTATTTTGGATTTTTCTCAGGTAGATAAGCATTTTAATCATCAACGAGTATATTAAAATGTTCAAAAAACCCAACTCCGTAAAAAGTGAGCTTTAAACCTTTATAATCATTATAAATTTTAAACGGACATTCAAAACGTAGAATTATGTAAAGAATTTAATTTATTGTTTATTAATTAAAAAAGCAGATTTTCAAATACTTATTCAATGATACTCCACTCAGCACAGTCATCGACTTTATTTTATTTATTTTCACAAAATGGCGTCTGAATGTCACCAAACTTGATTTTAATCCAAATCTCATCTTCAGTGACACTCGCACAATTAAGACGACTCGATTGACCTAAGAATCATTAAAATCTAGAGCGCCACAAAGTAACACACATACACACACATACATTAGGCTGATAAACACATTACCCTCCTTTGCGTTGCGCAGTTGGGTAGAAAGGTCTCTCGTTACGAATTCAAAGAGCTCAGAATCTGGAGAGACTCCTGAAGGTGCCACTTCACACCAGAGATGGACTGGCTGGGAACAGGGCGTTTTTTCAGCAGAGTTTTAAAGCGGTAAAAATAATCATACGAAAGCATATAGCTTTCAGTTTATACCACCGGGTATAAGGAACGTTTTCCCGCGAACTGATAAAAGTTGCTCAGTCAGAGAAACTGGACAACTATCAACGGGAAAGTCTTTCAAGAAATGAAAAACAAAATTGGGTTCTCCATACAAAATGACCACCTCGATCAGAATTTCGTTATTTATCAGACATTTCGTTATCGATCAGACATTTTCGTTAACTGAGCATTACACCCTTTATAACTGCCTTCGTTGGCCAGTAGTTTCAGCCTTAGGATCCCGATCCGGAGCTTGTAATTTTTTTATTTTTTTTTATTACTTGTAAGTTTGTAAGTTCGATTCCCAATAGAAAACACGAAGTTGATAAATATTTGTCTATTATTTTATTTAGTGATATTTTCTCAATTTGGTTGGGATAATGCAGGCTGTACCACCTGATTGTCAATCAAAAATAGGACTCCGTGCACAGATTAGAAGAAGTTGCTGGCACTTCCTAGCACCTTCTACTACTTAAGTATTCTGTTCTGTATTTCAGTGGATTGGATTGTACCGGTTCGGATAGTGGTCCATTTAGGCCCGTATTTATAATCAGCTCTCAAGAGTGACAGCGAGTTTGAGTTCGTATCAGAAAAGTCATTTCAGTACAAAACGACCTGTCAAATTCATACTTAATATTGCTCTCAATCTTGAGATTGCTTTATAAATACGAGCCGTAGTCTACGTTTAAATTAATTACAAATTAAGGCTCGTATTTATACAAGGGAACTCAAGATAGAGGGCAATATTAAGTATGGATTTGACAGATCGTTTTGTACTGAAATGACATTTCTGATACGGACTCAAACTCGCTGTCACTCTTAAGAGCTGGTTATAAATACGGGCCTAAATATTTAATGAGTTAATGAGTTAATGACTAACATTATCGATATGTCAAACACTAATTTCATGTCTATGAATGCCACAATGATCCAACTATAGATAAAAATAGAAATCGTTAACGACACGCAAAACAGTATTTACCCACATGTCTCCTTTCACATACGATCATTGGTCTATTGGTCTGAGTCACAAGTTCTCGATCCAAGGGTTATAGGTTCAATTGCATGAGGAGGACGATTGGACAATTCACACTGGGATCCGCCGCGACACGACTCGGCGCGCACTTTTCATGAGCGTAGTATCGATATAGGCCTGTCGATATTATAAGTATTATTTTCTGAAGGTCACGATACTACCATCATCATCATCAACCGCTTGAGGCACGCCGATGGGTCAAGTTAGCTGGCCGCTATATGAAATCTGGTATGTTGGCCAGTGTAACCTTGCACCCTCCCGCGCCGAGCTTGCTTGACACATCTGAAGATTCTTTTGCGTTACATTTAAAAAAAACTACGGACTAATTGCAATAAAATCTTCTCTATTGTCGTGTGGGTTTCGAGTCTATCGATTCGATGAACCCAAACACGTCCCGATCGCTGTCTTTGAAAGGGGTCGTTAAACAAATCATTTCAGAGGCCAAATCAGCTGTGTTATTAGGTGGTTTAAAACTTGTCTAAATTTGTTATAGATGTATATTTTATCCAAGATTTTATGTCAACTGCAGAAAACCAGGAATAGTATCGTATATAAAAAATAATACGTATAAATGTTAAAACGTTGCAACTTTCCATCCGCTTTTCAGTTATAAATAAACTACGAGCAATCTACGAGTGAACTTAAAAGTTTAACCGGATTAGACTGGATTTTTCCGGTTCCGACTTAAATGTTTAAATGTGCGTCCACCCGCTCCCAGTTAATTTTGTTTGTTACCCTGTTACCGCTGTAGCTTTTCTAAAATACTATCTGGAGTGGAAATACCGGTCATAAATGTTTTTATTTGCTACCTTTGTATGTTCACCTGATATGTTTACTTTGGTACAGTTTTATTTTTATCTATTTCCTGTTTTCAAACAAAATATTTATACAACGTGTAACAGAAAGGGTATATGCATCAAGAAAGGTGTGAATCTACCCATGAAACTGAACAACTTTTCCTAAGGAACGTAGGTCAAAATACTAAAAAAAAAATGACCTTTCATACAAAATGGATCAGCTGATAGTAGATTTAGTATGGGAAGTCAACATTTTTTTTTTTTCGTATTTCGGCCTACGTTCCTTAGGGAAAGTTGTTCAGTTTCATGGGTAGATTCACACCTTTCTTGATGCATATACCCTTTCTGTTACACGTGGTATACTCGCATAATGTTTTTGCTGTTGGACTTACCAGTAGAAGTCACTAGAGAGATTCTATAGGTTTTCAATGTATTGTAATTTTGAGCTCTAGCTTCTTATTGATACTTGTTCAAAGGTGACAAAAAAATTTTGTTCAGACTTATACAACGTGTACCATAAAGGGTATATGCATCGAGAAATGTGTGAATCTACCCATGAAACTGAACAACTTTCCCTAAGGAACATAGGTCGAAACAGGGAAAAAAATGACCTTCCATACAAAATGCGTCAGCTGATAGCGCATAGCGGAAGTCAAAATTTTTTTTTCGTGTTTCGACCTATGTTCCTTAGGGAAAGTTGTTCAGTTTCATGGGTAGTTTCACACATTTCTCGATGCATATACCCTTTATGTTACACGTTGTATGACTCAAGCGAGCACACCCAGAACTCCAAAAACTCCTCTAACTTTGATGAGATAAGGGTTGAACTGAACATGACATTGACGTGGGGTGCTATTTAGATGTCTGATAAGATAATTGATAAGCCACTCATCAACCCGGAAAACTAAACAACTAAAACTAAGTTACCTACCTTTTGCTTAAATTACCATTAATTATAGGGTACAAGTAACATCTTAATAGCAAACTTTCGCGTGAGCTTTGCCGCCGAAATGCAGTGCCGCACTCAGAGACGAGCGCAACTTATAAATTATTCAAGTAGCGAGACACTTCAAATATAGAGCGCCCGCCGCGCGTTATTTTGAGAACAACGACTGCGGCGGCACAGAGCCGGAGTAAGGCCGTAAATGAATTAAAAAAATACGAAGTATCTAAAATCCGCCAGTGCTTCACAAATCACCGACTGCGCTCTTAACATACGTTCATTCGTTTCATTTTCGGTTTTTCGTTTAATTTTTGTATTATTTATATTCTTTTGCTAGTCTGTGGCTGGCATGTACCGGCTTGCAGTGTGGCTTGGCTTGTGTCGCGCCGTTTAACTCCATTCTAAGCCGACATTGCTTCACAAAGCACCAAGTGCGCTCTTAACATACAAATAAATATTCGTTTCATTACAGGTTTTTCGTTTAATTGTTGAATTATTTTATATTCTTTTACTAGTCTGTGGCTTGTACCGGCCTGCAGTCTGGCTTGTGTCGCGCCGCTTAACCCCATTCTGAGCCGACAGTGCTTCACAAAGCACCGAGTATGCTCTTAACATACACTCATTTGTTTCATTACAGGTTTTTCGTTTAATTGTTGTATGGAGTAGGAAAAATGAGATGTAATAATAAAGTTATCGTTTTCAGCGTTATAGAAATTATAGTCTTTGACGACAAAAAAAATACTGGCAAATCGATAAATTATACTGTAGGTTGAGCTGTAGTTGTGCTGGGAGCTTTTGGGAGCGCCAGCGACATCTTGTAATCTGTGGGTGAACCAAACAGTTAAGATGTTTTATTGCATACCATTGACTCCGGCCGCTGACACCATTTTGTATGGGATGGCCAATTTTTTTTTCATATTTCGACCTATGTTCCTTGGGGAAAGTTATTCAGTTTGATGATAAAAATCCACCCTTAAAATATTTGTACTTAATTTAAAAAGACCTTATATAAGTGTAGCTAGTACAGAAAAGTTCAGTATACGCCGCGGCTCTCAGCGGCTCTAGGGCTCTTCACTCTCTGTCTGGCGGTAAATAATTGCGACTGCAGCCTCACACTACCCTCACTACTACTGACACTTCATTTGGAGTCCCCGTAAGTACCTACCTCTACACCTACAATGTGAAATAGGTGGAACGCTCAATGTGATTTAAATAATGGTTAAATGCCACCGACTTCGATCGTCAATCGGAGAAATTGGTGAAGTGATGGTCGAACATACAACCTCATTTTGCAGTCTTATCGGGTAAAGGGTATAAAGAAGAAGAAGAAGATTGAAGATTGCTCTATAAATTTAATGTTTCACTTTTTTTCAACAAAAAAATTAATTGAAAAGCCTGTATTAGTAGTGTAGTGGTCTGAGCCATGGGCTTACAATCCGGAGGTCCTGGGTTCGATTCCCAGGGGGGGGGACACAAAGTTGATATTTGTCAATTTATCACTTTGTGAGGTTTTCCCCAGTTTGGTTAGGACATTGCAGGCTGAATCACCTGATTGTCCGAAAAGAAAAATGATTCCGTGCTTCGGAGGGCACGTTAAGCCGTCGGTCCCGGTCGCTGTCTTTGATGGTGGTCGTTACTGAAACCATGTCAGAGGCCTATAGCTGAGCTACTAGGCGGTTTGAAAACTCTGACACCAGGGTTTATCGGGTCGTTGTTCGACTCGAAAATCCACTCGCTAAGAAGAACCATAATTTTGACTCCACTCGGCAATGCACTGCAGGTCTCTATTAGTCGTGGCTATTGCACATAATAGTGCAATAAAAGTAGGTAAAACAGTTAAACAAGGAATATAAAATTCCATGGACTTTTCTATTTAATTTTAATATTGAAACTTTAATTATGAAACTCCGAATCATGTAGATAGACGGTATCTACTTTTGCCCGCAGCAAACAGTGAAGGCACTTGTAGCGCTACAAAGATTATAGACCATGTTCCTATAGCAAAAACATAAGGTGTTTTGAGCCTTGGCTTCTCGATCCAGAATTCTCGGCTTTAATTTTCGAGAAAACACAACAATGTCAATATTTATCATGTTCTGAATTTATTCAGGGTTAGTCATCCCATTGTCGTCAGTCTTAGTCACCGTCTTTATTCGAACCATGTCAAACATATTACATGTCCAGTCCAATGTACAATACGAGCAAATATTATTATATACTGTGCAATAAAGAATATATCTATCTATATATCTATCTATTATAAATAATGGCGGCTCTATAGGTCACCAACACTAGTAGGTACGATATACCACCTAAGCTAAGTTGTTTAAAAAATTATGGGGTCTGAAGCAAAAGAAGGAGAAGAATTGCGACAAGATGTTATTGACACAACACAACGAAGGCCTAAACCTACTTTAAAAAAACTTAACCTCATTTTGCGGCCAGATCTTAGTCTACAATTGCTACGCGCGTAGTTCGTTTCGTAGCCCGTAGCGTGCTCGTAGCTCAAGCTTATCTACGGATTTCCTATGAAACACCCCTTACGGCTAGACTTTTGCTATGTTTAACTACGTCACTATTACCTATACAGCTAACATAATTAATTAGTTGTAGGTTTTGTTGCAGGAACTTGTTGTCAGTCTTCCACTAGAGGTCTACTAGGTATAGTCAATCAGGGGCTATTTGCCATACTCACCAAGCTTGGTAGAGGTTTTACTTTAAAATAAAAACACAATACAGATTCTTTTTACATTTACAGAAAATCAAGCTTCATACTAAAGGCACTCGACTTTAAGCAATCTGGGTCACTAAAATTATGTCCATGTAAGAAATTACGAAACCATATGTACGACTATGTTAATTGAATAATATTTTTTGTTTCGAGTAACGACTCTACGGCTCGTATTTATAAAGCGATCTCAAGCTTGAGAGCAATATTGAGTGCGGATTTGACAGGTAATTTTGTAGTGGAATGACATTTCTGATACGAACTCAAACTCGCTGTCACTCTTGAGAGCTGATTATAAATACGGGCCTACGATTCAATTTACCAGTTTAGCTGGAACACATTTCAAAACTTTCACTATAAAACTTTTAGGTACAAATATGAAAAAGTATTTTTTGATTAATTTTATAAGCGAGCGAGCTTGTGAACGTGCAGTTTGAAACGTCGAACAGTGAAATTGTCCAAATTGAAATCGTTCTACGTGTTCCGTCCGACCGTGAAGCAATGTGTAGACTTCTATAGGATTTAATCGACTGAAAACTTGGCAGGATGCACCCAGTAACATTAATGCCCAAAGTTTCTGGATATTTAGCATTTGGATTATATAATATCTATCTATATCCATACTAATGTTATTTTGCTGAAGTTTTTATGAGATAATCTTTAAAATTATAGGATATTTCTTACCAACTGCGTGTTCACTACGCACGCGGTAAACTGGCTGGAAATTCAATTAGTAACGGCAGCTATGGACGAAATCTCTGGCCATAAAGTTTGAAGGTAAACTAAAATTGAGTGCACACTAAACGTAGGACCACTTATTCTCCCTGGAACATAACGAGGACAATACTTCAGACACCTATGTTTGTTCTCGTGCAATATTTCATACGAAACGAGGGATTTTTCCTAAGGAGAACGGGTTATGATGGCCGAGGCAACGGGCAGGCAACTTGCGCCATAACCGGCCATAACCCGGCCTCGTGCGATTAAAGTAAGGCGGGTGTCCACTAAAGTGAAGATGAGTTGAGATAATATAATATCTATATATCTTAAGTGTCCTAGCTTTTCCTGCAGTTGAGGACAGAATGTCAGTTTGATCGCGTGCAATATTTTATGCGAAACACACTGAACTACTATTGTGACGAAACAAGGGTTAGTTTACTCAGAAGACCAGGGTATGATGGCTAAGGCTGAGGCTACGTGCAGGCAATTTCCACCAAAACTCGGCGTTTAAATGGTCAGTATCCAGCAAAATGAAGAGGATTTCTGCTAAGAGTAGGTTTTTCTGATTCCCTCTACTGTTGGAGTGGAGAGTGTAGTTGTTTACGCCATCTAGTTCTTTTGAAATTTTGCTAACCATTCATCTAACCGGCTGATTGTATCCCTCACCACTTTGATATTTCCACTAAAATATAAAAACTAAATTCCTGATCTGAACTAGTAATAAGCGTCTTGCGACTATTAAAAAAAACAGATTGAATTTTGGCCCCCACTCTATGGTAAGGCAGTTAAATATTTAGTTATAAGATTGAGTATTAGGTACCTATTTGCTTTTTTGTGGTGGACAACAGGCCTAAAGCCCCGCGAGCCCGCTGCGCCGGTAATCTGCTGCGCTCCTTGTAAACTTGCAAAGTATTGCACATAAAACAGCTGCATTTGCCGTTAACGTGCTTGCCTAGTTGAATTTAATAGCTCAGTTTTCTTAGAACGCTCTCGTGAAGCAAACTTTTATGAATTGGATTTCTTTTCTACAAATGTCTTCTGCGAAACACGATTTGCGAGGATCAGCGTGGGTGTGATTTCCATTTACGATTTGATGAAACAAGAATTTAAAATGAGGTTTTAAGCATGTTTTAAAATAGGTTTTCTGTTTTTCTCGGAAGAAAGGGATGGCAAAGTAAGAAAGCTAGTGATAAGAATTGAACATGTTTTAAAACAGGTTTTCTATTTTTCTCGGAAGGGTGGCAGGTAATCCATTGATTAGGTACTGTGATAAGAATTTATCAATTAAAAACGCAATCTTATTTCCACGGGGGACATAAAAAATTGTATTATCACTTTATGAATATTATTTATTACCTAGTTTTGTTAGGATATTCTTTTTGTACGCCCTTTGTGGTGTGAAATATCTTTTGACCTGCTTGAAAAGGCAACGCAGTGTGAAATTGCAATATATGGCGTAACAACGCGTGACAAGTGACATGTAGCCTATAAAAAAGGTCAAACGGATGCCCAGGGTTCGGTTTTCAATATCTTTGCCTCTACACACACACCATTGTTTAGACATTCAACATTCTGCGTTTTAGGTACATTACATTGCGTGTGTGCAGAAGCCCCATGCTATATGGTTATATTACACATACCTCATTTGTACAAAGCGCGAAAGTCAAGTACTTTTAAGTTCACACTTTGAAAGGAAATGTCTCTTTGTTTGTCGTCTGACTGGATTTGCGGTATTTTTTAAAACCCCTTCACAGACCAACGGAGCAACGACGAAATGTAGAGTCTGGCTCTATCCCCGGATTCCGGACTTCCGGACTCAAAACTCGCTCAAGGTTGGTCGTCTCGCGGAATGTACTCCAAACTACGTTTGCGCTCGTGTTACTCGTCAAAGTTCGTTGACTTATCGATACAAACAACATGGTTTACAGCCATAGTAAATCGATTTTCAACTTTGTAGAGATTCAAATTTCAACACAGCATAACTTTTCTAACGAACATAATGCTTGCTGTTTCTAAATTTAAATTTCTTCGAAGTTTTAAAGAGAAAGCAATTTACGGATCGCAAAACACGTTGATATCGATGTCATAGTCAAACCTCGAAGCTCCTAACCTAACCTGACCTACTGTCAGACCTGAGGATTGACTAGTCAAACCTAGGTGCGCCGGAGCTTCGAGGTTTGAATATAACATCGATAAGTCAGCTGAAAAAACTTTAGTTGATGCCCTACGCAATGTACTGCGAACATACGGTCGTGATTGTCTTTTGTCTGCTGGGCCCCCACGGTCACAGGTGGCAGCAGTATATTTGGATCCGTCGAATACATCCTCATTTCGAGTGTCAATTGCATGTTTCCCTCCATGTGATGCCAGGTATTGTGACTTTATTGGAATATAAATTTTGCGAACTGTCGGTCTATCTATCCAGATAGGCCTAAAAATATAATGCTGTCGATTCTGAAAGCACAATTCCTTAACTAATTTTAAGAAAGCAACGTCTCTTATTGCAAGCATAGGGCTTGCTCTTTTTTTTTACGTCATAATCTTCTTCTTTTTAAGTGATGGGCACTTGTCGGTGAAGTCTTGAATATATGTCATATTATTCATCTGTTTACTTGATTACTCTCTCTTTCTTATGTCATATAAAGTGAGAGTGCTAGGGTAATAGTATAGTACTTTGTGATGCTGTCTTAAAATTAGTTAAAGAATGGTCGCCAAAATCGGCAGCAATGTAAAAAATGAGGTCTCCACTTAGAGAATAGCGGCATGGATTGCCAGGGTCGTGGGTTCAAAACCCACTTGTGTAAAAATTTCGGTTGCTTTATTTTCATGATTAAATACGGACGTGTAAACTGGGCTATAAACCGTAAAAAAATTTATGACCGGTGCAAAATATAACACGGATGTTCAGGTAATAAAAATTGGATGATAAAATGTTGCCCGTTCATGTAAAAACGAAATATTTACTTCGTAGATTATCCAACCATACCTATATGCCTATCTACGTATAAGACTCAATTTGTGAAAACCGATTTACAAAATTCAAAATAATTGTAAGTAAGACAAAATGGGTAAAACAAGATATTCTATCAAAGAAGTAGGTACTTCGTTCCTAAGAATTTCTCGCTACGCTGTTAATCTTTTAAACTAATTAGAATAATGTTCTTTTAATCAAAATCTGTTTACAGTAAACGCTTTTTAAATAAGCGAAAAGAAGGGCCCGGCTTGTCGGCACGTGAAAAAAGCACGTAAATTTTCCGCAAACGAGAAAATTCCTTACCAAAAACGTGGAGGTATAAGGTATTTTCTAATAAACAGCCTATCCCTTTTCCCGCTTCCTTGCCTTGGTTTTATTTTTCTTTAGTACGAAGGATTTTTCACGCAATATTTTACAGTACAAAAGTGGTTACAAAAGGAGTGCTGTCCGTGTCTTACTATTAAAGGTGTTCCATTATCGTATCACGACATTAATAAAATAAAAATAAAACTATGAAATACACACATAGAATCACGCCTTTATCCCTGAAGTTGTAAGTCAGATGGCGTGATTATTTATATCCTAAGTTTGAACCTAGGTAACACATAGTCAAATAAAAAAAGTCCCATCAAAATCGGTCCAGTGGTTTTGGCGTGATGTGGTAACATACAGACAGACAGAAGATAGTACTGAATTAAGAGTCCTAAAACGCGGTATCGCATTTTTTTTGGCGATCTGTCTGCATATATACAAGTTCCTCCTGTGATCGACAGATTGGAACTCGGTACGGTGGTCCTAACACAGAGATTTATTATAGGTATGTATAGATAGGTAGTCAGCCCATCGCCTAAATTACAATACACTGTGAACCTCGAATCCCTTTACTGGATTTTACAGCATGCCCAATGTTCACGGAGGAGGAAGCAGCTGGCATATTATATGTTTTTCTTTCGCCACCGGTCCAGAATCTATATTCATTAAAATACATGTCTGCAGAGAATTTTGCAGCATTTAGATATTCCTGACTGCACCAAATACGGTACATTGGCTTCAAGTCGATGCATCCACATGTTTCTATTTGAGTATGCCAGGTAGAAGATAGGATGGATATTTTCGAAAGGCAGCTTAATCTAGAACAGTCTATTCCTGTGCTATACAGGGTGTAACAGAAAGGGTATATGCAATGCATCGAGAAATGTGTGAATCTACCCATGAAACTGAACAACTTTCCCTAAGAAACATAGGTCGAAAAACGAAAAAAAAAATCGTGACCTTTCATACCAAATGCATCAGCTGATAGCGTATTTAGTATGGGAAGTCATTTTTTTTTTCGTATTTCGACCTATGTTCCTTAGGGAAAGTTGTTCAGTTTCATGGGTAGAATCACACATTTCTCGATGCATATACCCTTTCTGTTACACGTTGTATTTGTATACGATAAATTGATTGGTTATCTTATCATTGTGTCGTTCTGGTTTTTATACAATTTACGAAAGAAGAACCGACTATACAGATATTTTTATCAAAATGTGTACCTACCTATTGTTCATAGTTGTTCTTTAATTAATAAAACTCTACTTACCAACTTATAGTTTCTTTTTATTTTGCACACCTGTATTTCCCATCTTTATATCCAGCAAAAAATCACAAGTATCTGTCATACCTTATAATGATAAATCAACACAAACCAAACAGCAATGGAAACAACACTCAAAACGGATTAGAGACAAAGTTTCGCTTAAAACAAGGCGCGGTGAAATATCGCCTGTTTGGCAAAAATTGATTTAAAAATTGGCATGATTTAGATCAACCAGTCGGGATAACGAGCGGCCGGCACTCCGCGGGAACAGAGGAATGCCTTAGATAAGAAAAGCAACTAGATGTGCCTCGGACTAATAAATAAACGTGAAGGCCATTGGTATCTTTCACTAGTGACTAGTTCAATAAAAGATTTAAATGCAAAAAGCATTTTTTATAAAAGGCATCCAAATCATGTTTTGGGGGGCCCTTGAGAATAAATGTTTGAAGAAGGTTATTTTCTATGAGGTAATATCTCGTTAATTTATTTTAATTTATTAATATTAACTAGCATAAAACTTTGAAACCTCCTTAAATTAATTTAGCACCATGACACTGTCCGTCACTGCCAGTTCGACATTAATCAAAAATGCCTGCATCCTTGTTTATTTATTTTTTTATATAAAAGTGATAAAGGCCATAATTTTAAAAACCTTCATAAAATTCAATGTGTTTATCCAGCTAAACCAAGCTTTACGTATTAGCATAGAGTTATTTCCATTTCAGCATCAAAATGGCCAATTATATAAAAGGTGGAACAGCCAGAAAGAACTTGGTTTCCCCAATTACTAACTACCAAGAACTACTTAATGAACAGGATTATACCCAGTTGAAAAACTTGAAGAAACAGATTGTAATTTTAAAGTTTGAGAATTATGTTGCGCTTTCTTATCAGTCAATATAGATGTGGTATATTTTGACTTGCCTATACTTAAACTTCATTATTTTTTACAGTATTACGATTCCGACGATCTCGGTATCACATATTACTTGAATGACGGCAATAAGATGCCTGCCATGGCCTACAATACCAGTCTGGGACCTATGGACGAAGTAAGAAAAAACTCTTGTAGAAATTAGAAAACACATTTAAGTACCTACTTAGGTGTTTTACGCTCCGCTTACCCCATAAGGAATAAAGGTGTGTTTTTGTGCATTTTTCTACAGCCCACCCGCATCATACCATCCGACCACAAGCTGGCAAAGCTGATAGAACACGTCCTGAAAATCGGTTACCGTCACCTGGACACCGCTTCTGTATACCGGACCGAGGCGGAAATTGGTCTTGGCATACATCAATTCCTTTATAACAACCCGTCAGTGAAGAGAGAAGATCTTTTCATTAGTACCAAGGTCAGTTAAGTTCTTTTTCTTATTCTTCTTTGTTGAGGTCTCATTAGGCTTCAAACAGACGAACGGCACTTGCCAACTGCTTTCACTCGACTCGATGGCGGCTACCGCCGACAGATTGCGACGGCCCTGAGAGCCGTGTCCATAGGAAGCTGCTTTCTCTACAGAATTTTCCCAGGCACGGCAGTTGTGTTATAAAGCTGCTTTCTCTACAGAATTTTCCCAGGCACGGCAGTTGTGTTATAATGCTGCTTTCTCTACAGAATTTTCCCAGGCACGGCAGTTGTTTTATAAAGCTGCTTTCTCTACAGAATTTTCCCAGGCATGGCAGTTGTGTTATAAAGCTGCTTTCTCTACAGAATTTTCCCAGGCACGGCAGTTGTGTTATAAAGCTGCTTTCTCTACAGAATTTTCCCAGGCATGGCAGTTGTGTTATAAAGCTGCTTTCTCTACAGAATTTTCCCAGGCACGGCAGTTGTGTTATAAAGCTGCTTTCTCTACAAAATTTTCCCAGGCACGGCAGTTGTGTTATAAAGCTGCTTTCTCTACAGAATTTTCCCAGGCACGGCAGTTGTGTTATAAAGCTGCTTTCTCTACAGAATTTTCCCAGGCCCGGTAGTTGTGTTATAAAGCTTCCTTTCTCTACAGAATTTTCCCAGGCACGGCAGTTATGTTATAAAGCTGCTTTCTCTACAGAATTTTCCCAGGCACGGCAGTTGTATTATAAAACTGCTTTCTCTACAGAATTTTCCCAGGCACGGCAGTTGTGTTATAAAGCTGCTTTCTCTACAGAATTTTCCCAGGCACGGCAGTTGTGTTATAAAGCTTCCTTTCTCTACAGAATTTTCCCAGGCACGGCAGTTGTGTTATAAAGCTGCTTTCTCTACAGAATTTTCCCAGGCACGGCAGTTGTGTTATATGCTCTAATGCCTTCTTTGCGTGTACTTACTCTCCATCGACTTCTACTTCCATTGCTGTTCTACAAATTGTATAAAAACTTTTAAAACGCTGATTTAGAATGCTCTTTAATTTATTTTTGAGAATTTCGACACATGAAATTAGGCCAGCAATTTGATCTAAGGCCAGCAACGATGGGTATATAACGAGGTCGCTATCTCTTTGTAAACATAAATTATTATTTTTAAGAATGTGATAGATATTTTTCTTCTTCTAATCGAATTGGTTTAAATGAGTTGCCTACACCATCAGTCAGTAGTATCTATCATATATAAGGGCTACAGACGAAATTGTATATGTATAATAAGCAGAGTATTTGCATTCGACGCTATTTTATAATTTGTGAATGGATTTATAAAATGTTTCAGCTGTGGAACGACTCACATGAAAGGAGAGACGTCATACCCGCATTACAGAAGTCCCTACAAAGACTGAAGTTGGATTACGTAGACCTTTATGTGATACACTTCCCGTTTGCTTATTCGGTAATTCTAATTAACTGTTAATTTTTTCATTGTAAATTGATTTGTAATTGCCTCTAGTCTAGGGATGACAGAGACAAAGTAGATGCGCGAGCTCAGAAAGATACTCACTCATTCTAACTTTGTAGAGTTCAGGGTTATATGAATTCGGATTCCGAATTTCGTATCGGTTACGAGATTTTGGGGTGGTATTTTATTCTTAATTTTTGGGTTCACCCTGGTCAACTCAACATCATTGATTGCAATGCATATCATTTCCTTTTGAAAAGATCCTGTAAGTTATTATCTGACTGTCTTACGACTACTGGAGTCCATCGCCAAGAGTTAGCTGTCATCTATCAGATTATATAGGATGTAAAAAAAAGTACTGCGTTCCTTTTAACCACATGTTCTACTGATGATACCAAACAACTTTCCCAAAGCACAAAATTTTTAGCTCGCAATAAAATTTTGCCTTGTCCATACAAAACTGCAAATCCCGGAGAGTGTCTTTGAATGGAAAAGGCATTTTTTATTTTTTTACACCCTGTATTATGGGAATGAGAATTAACCACTTATAGACTTCTAGGAATCGTGCTTGTAAGTTCCCAGACAAAAACCACTAAGCCTATTCTAATGATGATGATGACTTAGATGTGTGTGTATAAGATTATTTTAGGAACCCTATGTAAAAGTCGTATCTCCAGGGTCTGCTGTTCGATAAGATTATTTTAAGTACCCTATTTAAGGCGTAACCCCACGGCAGTTAAGACGGTTGATTTCATGATATGCAAACATCGCCCGTAATGCCTTAGAATATCGTTCAAATCAGAGCGCGCTACGGCGAGCCGGGTACGTCCGTGGCCGCGTCAAAAATGTGCACAAAACGCACAAAAAAGCTAATTCCATAAAAACTAAACGTCGGATAAAAAATGCTATGTACCAATTTTAGATAATCATAATACGGATAATTTACCGAAGGAACCGTGAAAGCGCTGCTAATAGTTTAGAAGGAATATCAAATTTACTGATAAAAACAGCTTTACTTTCAGATTGTTTTAGCATACTTATTTATGAACTAGAATATTTTCAAATGTTGCAATTATAGACCATGAACTAATTTCTCACAAGTATATTTTTTTAGGGTTTTTTATTGATTTGTTTAGGAGATATATCCTTTTAAAAATAACCATTTTCCGGTAGGAATCCGCACCTTAAAGGTCGAATCTCCAAGGTATCGTGTGTGTATTTTGTTATAGAAAAAAGGCAGTATCAAAATGACAGACTACCTTGAAACGTGGAAAGGAATGCAAGACGCTAAAGATAAGGGGCTTGCCAGGTCCATCGGTGTCGCGAATTTCAACTTAGAACAGATGAAAAGGCTCTGGGATAAAGCTAGGACCAAACCTGCTGTTTTGCAAATTGAGGTAAGATTTTATATGCCTGTCACGCCTTGTAAAGATCATCTACAGGCAAAGAACTTGAATAAAGCTAAAGGCAGCAAGATTCCCTGTAAATTGCAAGGTATCGGAGTTTTACTCCTCTTGCCTATCCCATTGCCCAAAGTACCCCAATTGATCAATGATGATTGGCAGTCTACCACCGAACGTTTCAATTCAATTCAAAATATTTATTTCAGAAAACAGAGTTCCATATTATGTTAGTAGTAGTAGTTTGTCTTATTATTCTATGTTATGTTATGTTAATTAGATACAAATTTTACTTCCACTTTATTATAATACCTATAAGACTTCAATTTCATTACAATGTCAAATAATTCATTCGTCCAGTGTCATACAAGATCAATATCATAGTTTCAAATCAAAAGAAACTTCCTACCACGCACTACTACACTGTGGAATCAGTTATCTGCCCAGGTATTTCCGGGCCGTTACATCATGGTCATCAAGAAACGAGCCTTTTCCTTCTTGAAAGGTCGGCAGCGCATTTGTGACCCCCCAGGTGTTGCAAGGGTCCAGGGGCGGCGGTGATTACTTACCATCAGGTGACCCGCCTGCTCGTCTGCTTCCCAAATATTAAGCTCCTGTCAGTAGAGTAGTGGGAATCCTGCAGATGATGACAATACTAGTGACGAAAAATATTGCATGGTATTTCACACTAAAATAGATTACGTTTCTTCCATTGCCACTTGTAGTCCCGTAGTGCCTTTTTACGTTATATGATAAAGTCATGAAAATATAGTCACGCTTTTACATGAACCACGATCACGTCATTATGAAGCATAAGTACAGACACATACATACATATATACATATAATCACGCCTTAATCCCTAATGGGGTAGGCAGAGCATAAACAACCTAAACATAGGTCGTTCCGCCACGTCTGACAAATTTTGAGACACACAAACAGATTTATATTTATCTAAACTTATAAAATCGTTTGTCCTTACTGACTGACTGACTGACTGACTGACTGATTCATCAACGCAGAGCCTAAACTACTAAAGCTAGAATCGTTAAACTTAGAGAGCAAGTTTCGCTTATAACGTAACCTCCCACTAAGAAAGGATTTGTGGATTTTCCCTCCCTAAACGGGTAAAAAGGGGGGTTGATGTTTGTATGAAAGTCCGTCAATTTTGAAGGTAGGATCTTCAAATTTTGTATTTAGGCTAATGATTAAAAAATAATTTATACGTGTTTCAGCATTTTTGTATTTTCCACCCCTAAGGGGGTTAAATAGGGGATGGAAGTTTGTATTGAAATTCCGTCAATTTTAAAGGTAGGAACAGCGCGGGAACTCAATCCCACGGGAAAACTCTTAGCTGCGGGTGAAACCGCGGGGCGGAAAGCTAGTATATTATATTTATATATCTACCAATATGTTTCCTTCACATAAACAGGTGAACCCGACGATAACTCAAGATGAACTAGTTAACTGGTGCCAAGAATATGGTGTACTCGTAATGGGATACAGTCCTTTTGGAGCGATCATGAAAGATGATCTTGACAGCCCTCCAATACACGCCGACCATCCGTTGCTGAAGCTCCTTAGTCAGAAATATGTGAAGTCCGTACGGCAAATATTACTGAGATACCTCGTATGTATTTAATTTTGTGTAGTTTTGCTTGTGAAAAAAGCAAAATTAAAGCTGTATTGCTTTTCATTATCATCTTCCTAGCCTTTTTCCCGTATTTCACGGGGTCGGCTACCTAATTTAGGGGATTGAACGAGGGTACTGGTTTTTACACAGAGCGACTGCCATCTGACCTCCGCAACCCAGAAGGGAAACGAAACCAAATCTTAGATTAGGTTATACACAACCTTTGAATTTCTTCGTAGGTGTGTGCAGGTTTCCTCACGATGTTTTTCTTCACCGTAAAAGCGCCGAATAAACGTACATATGAAATTCGAAAACCGAAAAACACATTAGTACGTGGTGGGATTAGAACCAACGACCTCCTGCACAGAGGCCGCGGCCCTATCCACTATACCATCCGGGCTCCGAAATAAAGTTGTATTGCTTTTCATTTTATTAATTTTACATTTACACCACAAAGCCCGTATATATGTCGCAGGTATATTGTGAAAGTCGTGACATTATAATTACACTAGTTGAAATTATAATTGCACGGAAAATTATAATGTTACGACATTCACAATATACCTGCGACATTTCTTACAATTTAACGGCTTACCTAACCTAACCTAACCTCCGTGAAATTATAATGTCACTAAGAATGGAGCCGAATTTCACTAGCGTAATTATAATGTCACGACTATCACAATATACCTGCGACATATATTAACTGATGATGATGAGTGAGATGAGTGGAATGACCAATCGAATGGCACAACGTGAGAGGGCGTTCTACTAGGTGGACCAATTACCTTGTAAATGTTGCGGACAGTAACAGCAGTTGGATGCAATGCGTACTCTGTGGAGAGTCTTGGGCGAGTTTCATGTCAAGCAGTCGACGTCTCACGGCTGGTGGTGACATCACGAGCAAGGTTCTTGCAAGTTAATGTCGCGTTAATTTCGCGCTTTGATTTCCTGCATTTTAAATAAATAAAATAAATAAATAGATCTTTATTTCAGGCTTCTACGGGGCCCATATAAAAATTTTGACTGTGGCAATAGGCAAATAGCGTTCTGCCAAAAATAACAAAAGAAAACGTTTTAGTATTCCTTTTGCTCTATTCTACATCAATAACCATGCACGCACACTGTGTACAGCATTGTCACAAATTATTAATTTATAATGTGGTCATATTTCCGTAAGTCTCATCAAGAAGGTAATAGAAATTGAACCATTTTAATTTCAGTTGGAACGCAACATCGTACCGCTTCCACGTTCAAAGAACAAATTACGAATAAGGGACTACATGAATGTATATGACTTCACTCTAACGACTCAAGAAGTTGCAGCTCTTTCAGCCTTCAATTATGACTTCAGACTGAGACCGTCGATACACTGGTATCCCCATCCGCATTTTCCGTTCGAAAAGGAGAAATGTTCAAAAATGCAATTAAAGCATATAATAGAACACAGTAAGGATAGGTAAATGACTTTGAGCAAACAAACTAAATTTTACACAAACTATACATAAATAAAAAGCTTTCCCAAGAAATATAGGCAAATCAGAAATTGTAAGCTGAAGTATGAAAATAATCCGCTCTCATACTTACTTAAAAAATGCAAGATTAGCTGATTAATTAACAACGGGAGGTAATTTCTGTATGTTTGTAATTTTTTTCAAGCTGTACCTACCTACTTTAATTATAATAACATAAATATTAAGCATGGGTTCATAAATAAAAACATGGCAATAAATTTTGGGTTGTTTTATTTCGTTTAAGACAAATTCTTTTTTTTTCTGGAGTTGTATGTTCGAAGCACTCGAATGAAAATTTTATATTGGCATGCGATATCACTCTTTCATGTGCATATCAGTAGGTATAGTGATTAAAATATATGGCGCAAGTGTCAATCATTTGTGAATGCGTCGAGCTCAAAAAGATGGGATGGCCCATCCCATCATATCATTTCATAACAGGTAACTTTAACATTGTCATCATCATCCATACCCACCATAAGTTATATAACAATGTTATCGAGTTATCGATTGTTATATTCAACAATATGGTCCTTGTATTCATTGGCTACAATGCCTAACTTTGTTGAATACTTGGACCGATGTTCTGTTCATGTTTAGTACTGGAAGGCATTATGCGTCTCGTCTCGTATCGTATCAGATATAAAGTAACTATAATATGATAGCAGCCTGACCGTACCTAGTAAACCTTTTAGGTACTAATAAGTATTACAATCCGTTGCGTATATTACTGGGAATTTACAGGGTGTAAGGGATAGCTTCCGGCAAACTGATAGGGGTCGCTCAATCAACGAAACTGAACAACTTTCAGCAGGAAATTCTTTTCCTGTTGAAATTCAGTTTCGCTAACTTAGCAACCCCTATAAGTTTGCCGGAAGCTATACCTTAGGTACACCCGGTAACTATACCTATATAGTCCTCCCACCGATTTTCGGTGATGGCGGCCAATCTCCTAGAGATAGGCCAACTGCGCAGGACTAGTTTTTAGTGCCCAAGTGTTTGCGTAAAACACAAGTGCACTCTCTATTCCTTCATTCTCTTATTCTGATGGGACAGATTGACTGACACGACCAGAGACAAATCAGGCGCAGGACCGACTATTTACTGCTCATCCGACAGCATGGATCATCTTACTTTTCGGACAATCAGGTGATCAGCCTGCAATGTCCTAACCAAACTAGAAACAACAACACAAAGTCATTGTCCCCCGCCGAGAATCGAACCCGGGACCTCCGGGTCGTGAGCCCATGGCTCAGTCCGCTAGACCACGGAGGCAGTTACTATACCTACGTATTAACAAACCATAATTTCGACCTGTGGG